>MNCI01001898.1:225-25583 GCA_015680685.1 Gnetum montanum
TTACATTCACCACACTGCGGGTAGACACGGGAAAAATCTAACTCTAGAGGGATCAAACTGCCAGAGCTTCGCTACTCTAAAACTGGGATCCCCAAACAAGGGAGAGCCGCCTCTTATTTATAGACATGGCGGCTGACTGTGATATCGCGTACGCGATATCGTAGGGAAGGACACGATATCACGTACGCGATATCGCAGGGGATGCAATATCGCAGCCTGTGCGAACCGCGTCTCATCAGTGGTCCTTGCTGAAAATTTCTTTTCTTGTTTTTTCTTTCCTAAAGAGAAGTCTCTTTAGATAGCAAGAGTGAATTAGCACCTTTAGAATTAAAAGGATTAGTAAAAGGTTAAGAACTTGTTAAAGAAGATTTCATTTGTGCTTGTTGAAAACTACCATTATTTACCTTTTTTGAAAATTGTTGGTTTTTTTTCCTCATGAACCACTTTTATATTAAGAATAGGACAAATTCCAATAACATGCCCTTCATGACGACAATAGGTGTAACATCCTCGCAAATTATAATATGTAATTTTTTGAGAAAAACACTTATTACCTGCCTTTAGTTTTAATTATAAAATAAAAACCTAATGTCAAATTCTTGGCTTATATATTTTTGGCTCATTTGTAGCCTATCTCCCAAGTAAAGCACATCAAAATTGGTTGAATTCTAGGCTTTTTTTCCACCTAGTTACATGATGTACACTTGAATTCATAACTAATAAAATTCTAAGCTAGTATTTTTTTTTTTTCCTCAATGAAATAAGCATACTAATTAATCTATATTGTCGTAGGCTATATGCTAGGATCAGAAAGACTCAACCATGTATATCCTTAAGCACCTAAACTAATAACTTTTAACATAGTACAATAGTACCTTCTACTTATGTTATACCTTGAATTTTATGTTGTCTCAAATTATAAAGTTAAAAATATCATCAAATAGCAAGTGATTTTATAAGAAAGTCCTATATTGAAGTCTATTTGATCATATCATTTTGTTTTTGGATATGAATTTCAATATCAAGTTAGTGAGGCATTGATCATTTGGTTAGAGAATGCAACTTGTGATTTGCAAGTCTTAAGTTTAATTCTAAGAGGGAATTCATGTAGTTAACTAGTTTTGGTTACAATCCAATTTGACATTGCTATTATGTTTTGCTTAAATTATACATAAGTATTGTTTTTGGGTTTAGCCCTTCCTCCTTGAACCTTAAAAAATTAGAATTGATATTACATTAGCATCACTAAGGAAACAAGGAACATTGTAATCTAACTTAGCATATGTGAACCTTATTTGCCACACATACAAGGTTCAAGGTTAAATTCACCAATGGAGTTTGTTGAAGGTTGTGCCTAGTTGGTTTATGCTAAGCATGGTGTCTAAACTGTTTTATAAACAAGAGCTTTTCTAAAGATTATGAGACTTGTATCCAAGGGGAAAACTTATTTTATTATTTTCTTAGTTTTCCTCCATGATTGCATGAATTGCAAAACCTTATAGATTCTAGAAAAAATTATTTTATTAATTTCTTAGTTTTCCAACATGATTGCATAAAGTTTTCATTATGGCTAAAGCTAGTATGAGAATTATGGCTTAAGAAGAAAAAATGTATTTTTAAATCGTGCCACTACTTCCATTCAAGTGGAAGCTTCAATTGTTCAAATTGGACAATTGGACAAGGAGGAAACTTAACTTTTGATATTGACCAATTGGACAAGTTGAGGAAACTTGATTTTTGATAAAGCGATGCAAACCAAATGATTGATTATGGTAATTTTGCTTGTTTTTTGTTAATAGCTTTCAAGTGGCCCGTGATCTTTTAGGCCTAGGGGCCAATTATCAGTTGGCTAAACTTTGTCAAAGAAAATAAATAATTGTAGTTCCTAGATCAAGAGAGAATTTTTTTCTCTTTAGAATTATTATGGGTATGTAATAGCTCAACTAATTACCAACATAAAATTTCAAGCTCAACAACAGCCATAGCCATAGAAAGAATTATTAAACACTAGTTTTGATTTCTTTTTAACATGAAAATTCAATTCACAGTGATTTAAAAAAAATTCTCTCAACCAAATAATAGATATATATCAAAAATATATAACTAAACAGGTTATAATTCTCCCTAAGCCTGTTTAGATGGTCTGGTCTTTATTGCTTGGCATGGTTTTATTTCCCTATATAGCTTTTTTGCATACTTCAATTTTTTTAAGGCACAATTACTGAAAAGAAATTTAGTCTTTGATCATCTACTAAACCCGCTCGGTAAAACCACTTTAAATAATGACCCTACATATAACTGTAGCATCCCTACTTAAACCTGTGAAAATTGAACTCGTAGATTGCGTAAGTTTTCCACGTCTCCTAGCACTCGTCTATAAAAGAAATTTAAAATTATGACAGCTCTTTTCTTAATATTTATCTAATCCTATCTTCCAATTTCAGAGACTATTCCATCTTTTTCAGTAGTAGTCCAAGGAGTTCAAACTATCACACACGTAAATCATATCTCGTCTTTCAGCTGCTCCAATTAAATTAATTGGAGCACTACATACCTTTCGAACATAGTTCTGCTGCAGAAAGACGGTTAAAACAAAACCAGGCAAACATACATGAGTTACGCCAAACTATAATACCGTTATTACACCCCAGCAAGTTCTCAAGATACTTTTAAAACAGTTGCAAGGAATATGCATTAATATCCTCAAAAGCATGCAACAGAATTTGTGAACGACCATCGTTAACTGAAAATCCTCCCAACGGAAACTGAAACATTTAATTATTCAAAGCATTCTACTCTGCAAAATAAACAAATATGTAATCTGAAAGCCTTGTTAAACTCAAGTCTGGTTCTCCTGCCACTATTCAGGAAGCAGGATGGGATCAGTGTCATGCTTGCAATAAAGTCAAGGATACAGAGATTCAATTTCCATGAACAGTAATAGCCATGACAAAATGATGACAAACAATAAGTCAAATCAAAGGAGTTCTCATGCATTGTATTGATTGAATCTGCTCACCATAAAAACAAATTTCAACTCTTTCCATAGGTGACATGTACAAACGCCATCATCGAATCACTCCAGAGCTTTCATGTCACATGGTAACTATAAAATCTCAGAACACATGTACAGGTACACATACAACACCCCAGAATTATTCACACACACTTTTCCAAAAGCATGAACGATTTCTGGAAGAATATACAGCTTAATAGGAACTTTACAAGTGAAAGAACTATTCTTCACTGTCAATGCCTTGTGCATGTTTTAAATTGTTTTCTATTCAACTCTTACTTGTTGCAATTCAGTAGTGTTCAGTACACCTGGCCTCTTATAGTATTTTAGTAGCAAGGAGCTGCATACAACACTCACAGAAGAAGCTGCCATGGCAGCTCCAGCAATCCATGGGGGAAGACGATATCCAACAAATGGAAACAGAATTCCAGCTGCAATGGGAATGCCCAATACGTTATAGCCTAGAGCCCACAAGTAGTTGAACCTTATACGAGAGAATGTTTTCTTTGAAAGGTGAATAGCAATAATAACATCCTCCAGATTACTTTTCATCAACACTATGTCTGCTGCCTCAATGGCTATATCTGTGCCAGCACCGATTGCCATGCCCACATCAGCAGCCACAAGAGCCGGTGAATCGTTGATACCATCGCCCACCATTGCCACAGTCATACCAGAATTCTGCACACATGACATGATATGAACGTGCTCAGTTACAAGGAGGAGGCTTCAGCAGGAATCATTCTCCTGTAGACCATTTGGCGTTATTGTTTGGAGAAAGCAAAAAGCCCGAACCATACAACTTTTGTCTGTTTTGTTGATTTTTAACAAGGTTTATGATTTTGTTGCCTGAGATAAAACTTTGGAAGAGATTGGATAGCTTTAACATTCTACAAGATCTGTTTTCTGCTGCTAAAAAAAATCTATGAAACAGTTAACATTCTTATTGAAGATAATCTTACTGGAGAATGAACAATTATCAACAATTCAGTAAGAATTAAACAAGAGTGTCCTTTGTCCTCTACCCTTGTTGACATATTTATAGATGAATTGAAAGAATGGATGCAAAATGCTCTTCCTTTAAACAAAAGGCTCTTCAAGACTATAAAAGAAAAAGTCTTAGCTAGAGTTTGGTTGAACGTGTTAGGAAAAAGCTATTTTGATTCACATTTTGCTAGAGGTTTGTTATCTAGTACTCAAAAGCATTTATTCTCAATTATTTCTATCTATTTAAGGAATCAAATTGCTAGGACAAGAATGAGCTCTCATCATCTCCCTATCTAGACAGGTCATTGGATCAATTTACCAAGAGAAAAGAGTATTTACAAAATGTGCAAACAAAGCATAGAGGATGAAGGACATATCTTTTTATTTTATCCATCTTTGTCTCACATGCAAATAAATTATAATATTAATTGTAATCTGCTAATTGTTTTCTTTCAAATTGACCCTAGCTGCTTGGGGCATTATGTCAATGACGTTTTCACCTTTCTTCATGTGTTGAGGCTCTATAGCCATCCAACAAATCCTTTGTGATTTTCTAGACATAATAAAAATTTCAACTTTCCAGGTTCCAGTTTTCACAAATAGCTCCCTGCTCAACACATCTACAAGTAAAAACTGGAAGCAAAAGAATAAAGAAATGGGGGGAATAAATAAGTTTCAGTTATACCTGCAGTTCCTTGACCTTCTTTGCTTTTCCTTCTGGTAGNCCTGAAGCTCATGTTGTTGTGTCAATTTTGAAGTCGATGAACATTAAGACTATGATGGTGACAGGGGACAACTGGGGAACGGCAAATGCAATTGCCAGGGAGGTTGGTATAGATACTGTTATTGCTGAAACACTACCAGAAGGAAAAGCAAAGAAGGTCAAGGAACTGCAGGTATAACTGAAACTTATTTANTTTCAAAGGCCTCCTCGGAAAGAGGCACCCCATTATCGGTCATCATCTTGGTGTTTCCAACTACAACAGTTTTGCCTCTTACACGGGCCTGCACACCATGGCCGCTTATAGATGCAAAATCTTGTGCTTCGGGGAACCATGCAGCTGAGCTTGCCGTTTCCTTTAAAGTTTTAGCATATTCAACCACAGCTTTTCCAAGGGGATGCTCGCTATTTGCCTGAAGTTCACATCAACAAAGAATGAAAATAAAATGGATCATAAAAAGCTTCCGACAAAAATGTAATGAAAATGCAACTTGTCTGAATTTTCATAGGCTTCAGTATTTNTTTTTGATAAAACAGGAACACTTACCATTGGAAAACCTTTTGTTGTCAGTACAAAACTTTTGAAGAACATTCCCCTTTGCGACTTTTTTGAGTATGCTGCTGCTACTGAGGTAAATACTGAAGCCTATGAAAATTCAGACAAGTTGCATTTTCATTACATTTTTGTCGGAAGCTTTTTATGATCCANAGAAATTATCTCATAATTACAGGAAAATTAACTGTCGTTGCTTCACAATACCAGGGGCAAGATATTCATAATTTCACAACACATCGCATATGATGAATGATCGTGAACTTACTTTTTGCGCTTTCTCCAGCGCTGCTCCCCCTTTTATAAGAACACCTTGCCTAGCCCCAACTCCAGTTCCCACCATGACAGCAGTAGGAGTTGCAAGGCCCAATGCACAAGGACAGGCAATAACCATCACGGATATTCCGAATTGAAGAGCAAGTTCAAACTTATCCATGGAAGAAGGAATCCAAGATTTAGGGTATGAGCCAAATTTGCCTGCAACAAACCATGATAACCAGGTTGCAACTGATAATAAAATCACCTGTGCAACCAAAACAAAAATTCAGTTTCAGTGCTGAAAAATACTAACAGTGAGCAAGTACAGTTGGTGGCAAAGTAATTCAGGTCTATAGCATGAAATTTCTGAAAATGATTAAAGTGAGAATTGCGGCAATTACCATTGGAACAAAGAATTTTGAAACCTTGTCAGCAAATTTCTGCACGGGTGCTTTGGCCATTTGGGCTGCTTCCACGAGTCGGACTATTTGAGAAAGAGCACTCTCTGACCCCACCCGTGTGGCTTTTACATGCAAAACACCATTTTGATTAACAGTCCCACCAATAACTTCATCACCTAATCGCTTTGCAACAGGCCTGGCTTCTCCCGTGATCATACTTTCGTTTACATGACTGTTTCCCCACACAACCAAACCATCAGCAGGAACTTTCTCACCCGGTAGAATTTTAATAATGTCATTACGCTGAATCAACTGGCTACTGATTGTTTGCTCTGCTAGGACATTACCCTTATTATCAAAAGTCAACAATGTAGCTGTATCTGGTGTTAAATTCATCAGCTTGGCAATAGCTTCTGAAGTTTTGCCCTTGGCCGTAACTTCCAGATATTTACCAAGAAGAATAAAAGAAATTAGCATTGCACTAGTCTCAAAGAAATCGCTTCCCTTGAACACAGGATCCGTTGCAGCCCTTATTAAGATGTAAACCGAATAGAAATATGCAGCATTAGTGCCCAAGGCTATCAAAACATCCATGTTAGCTGCACCATGCCGCAAAGCTTTGTATGAACCACTGTAAAAACGCCACCCAATGATGAATTGAACAGGAGTTGACAGTATCCATCTAAAAACTTGCCCAACCATCAACATATTCACCAGTTTTTTATCCAACAATGTTCTAGTGCCCGGTATGTACATGAAAACCATGGCTAGAAGGAACACAGGCACAGTAAAAACCAAGCTCCACAGAAATAAATAGTAATACTTTTGAATTTCCTGCCTTCTGTGAGGGCCAGAAGTGGAATAATCAGCCCGAAACAAGGTCACGTGATAGCGGTGGGAGAATGTTTGTTCAATCACTTCAATAAATGTTCTGGGTCCAGTCAAGTCAGGATTGTAAGATACACTGATTTTCTGTAAGTTTAGATCCACCTCAGAGGACTCTACTCCGGGCAATGCTTGGAGCGATTGCTCAATTAGTGCAATTTCTACGGCAGATGGTACTTCTTCCAATTTAAGATGAACTTTATTCCTATCTTCGCCGGTACTAAGTAAGATGCCCTCGAAGCCGGTGTCATCAACAGCATCAATCAACCGCTTGTAGTTAACCACATTCGGGTTATATCTTATTTCTGCTTCTTCGGTGGCTAAAGCAACTGCAGCTTTTATCACTCCTGGCACCTTTTCCAACATAGATTCTAAAGTATTAGAGCAAGAAGTGCATGTCATGCCTTTTATGCGAAGGCGACATACAGTTACAGTAGGGCGACGGTCGAGTTCATCCTCCATTATGCTAGCTCTAAAACCAGCATCTTCTACTGCCTCAATGATCGTTTCTACCTGTTGTCAACATGACATGGTGTTTTAAAATGTTAAAACATAATCTTGTTTCTCGATAACCAGTGGATAAGCGTACACTAATTACCTAGATCAACACCTGGCATATTTGACTACTACCATATTCCAATAGAGTTTGTCTGGGCGTCAACCTCTAACTAACAAAAAAGGCATAAAGGTGCTCATCAAGCCATCAAATGATAAAAATTTGTAGTGGGTGACTTTTTGGCAAATCCTCGGCACTTTAAAAAGAACATTAAGATCATTCAGTTTTTCATGTTCTCGAAAACAAATGCAATCGTAAATATCTTGGCAAGCTGCACAACCTTGCGTGTGAGAGTAAAGAAGATTTAAAATACTTTAAATGTACTGTTGCTGGCCGTAAACGCTGTGATTTGATGATGATATGGTGATTAACTATTTGCGTCCGTTACGAATACGGTACGATAATAGATTAACAGTTAAGACCTCCTGCTAATCTTGCTGCCTACACAATCTTCATCTTGTGATTTTGAGTGCTTTCCAAGCAAAAATTATGAGATTTCTGCTGCGCGTAATTCTTGTGGTTTCCATTTGTCTGGCAAGCTTTTAAAAAAGTATAAATAAGAAAGGGAACATTTCCCTTGGTAAATACGATGTTTCGCTTCGTTGCTTAATCCTTTTATTTGGAATTTAGAATCCAGAGAAAGCTGGACAAAATCGTGGAATAATGTTAGTATTAAAGTTTGCAGCTTCCATTTATATGTAAAAGTTGCAATTCTACATCATCCTCTTATCTTAATAATAATATGGCGGCGTCTAATATGGCGTCAGCTAAAGCTCTCTTTTGACATTTATCACTGAATTTTTATCTATTTACAGTTCGAGTACATTCGCAAGTGTTCAAATTGCTTATCACGTACATTTATTCTTCTTCACTCTAATTGATTCTGGGCACAGTTTCACGCATTTATTTATAAATTTAGCTATTGCTACAGTGCTTTCAAATAACTAGGAATATCATGAAACATAGGGGGTAAAGATTCGCGTCATGATTTTGGAGGAATTATTTGAACTTAAAATTCTTTAAAATCTTAAAAAGTAATAAACTTATTGTTGTACAAAGGCTTATTATGTTCAAATCCAAAAGTTATGGGAAGATATTTTATCAACGCTACTCAATTATTTAAAGTGAATCTTTGTCATAAGAAAGCAATTCAACAATGTCTTATCATTATTCCTCTTTAAACAAGAATAATTTATATTTACAAGAACTTTTATTTGAGGATATTTTTTAAGGTTATAAAAATGAGTAATGACAAAGCCTTTAGGGTGGCTACCTTTCCTATTAAATTCTCATCAGCATATGGCATATTTTTTAGAATGATTTTGTCAACTTTTATAAAGCTTTCAACAATGATTATCTAAAATTCCAACTTAATAAAGGAATATTCAAATTCTAAAATTTAAACTTCTTACATTGGTTGCTAATCACTCTACGAAATATGGAGAACCTGTAAATCATTTCAAATTTTTCCTTTTAAGCTTATCCTTCCATATCAAACTCACTTCATTAAGGATAGATATATTCGAAGGTATGAATGGGGAAAAAGAGTCTCCCCAACAACCATATTTCTAAACTTGATTTTTTCATAAAACTTATAGTAAAATTAGTTATATCTCCATATTATATGGGCAGGGGTTATGCTACCAACCCTGAATTTCCTTATCTCAAGAAGAAAAAAAGAAAAAAAAATGTTTTGTCTTTTTGAAAAGGAGTATAAGACATCATACCCTTGACTTCATTTTTAAAGTGCATGCCCATTTTGTCTTAGCTAAAGTTAAGACTCGTATTTCTATCAATAGAAAATTGTCAACCATAATTAGATGCAACGATCAATTGTCCTTATAAGGCATCACAAAGCTCTTATCAAGGTTTCCTAAAAGGCTTCATCATTGTCCTTAATAAGTAGAATTTACTTTCATATATTCAATATGCAATTAATACTCTTCTTAGATAGTATCATTCAAGCATTTAAACATGTAAATTTTTATTTTCATGCTTCTAGAGAAAAATTTAATTTTAAAAAAATCCCAACATAATCATAGCATTTTGTATCTTCCTAATGGACTACAAAGTTTCAGTGGAAATAGTTTGGTTGTACAAATTTGTTCTTAAATTAAAGATATTTCTATTGCAATTAATCTGTGTTCATCTCAATATTAGAATGTTTTTGTTAAAAAATTCAAAAAAAAAAATTCAAGTGTTTGATGATTATCTTTGGTTGGAAAATTTGTTGTACTCAAGCATATGTTATCTTCAACTCCTACATAGCATTAACCGCTGCTTCTCACAAAGCAGTTAACTATCTTCTTCAACATTTCTTGAGATTGTTTTCCGGACTGCACGTATGCATGATCACATGTAATCTTTGCAAGCTCCCTAAAGAAAGTGGTGAAACTAATTTTCTAGATCATATCAAGTAAAACACTGTTGTGCTTAAAAACCAAAACTGAAAAATAAATTTACTCATCCAATTGTTGACAGTAAGCAAACATAAGACAAAAGGCAAAGATTTACATGGAAAAACCCTGAATGTGAAGGGAAACAGCCAGGGGAAAGTAAGCAGACTTTATTCTTCTTGAAAAGCAGATTTTCTTGCTATATCTATTACCTCTCCCCCTCTCCTTTAAATAGCATTCAGCCCCATAATTTTAGGCATTCAATCAACAGATTACATCAGTCAACTCTGACAGTAAAGAATATCAGTGATTGACAATCAATTACAATTGATTACATCTCATCAATCTTACCAACTTAAACACAACAAAGAAGCAACCAGTTACAAGGAGAGAGAGAATCAAGAATAGAATTTCCTTCAGTATCACAACAAACATGGTATAGGCAACTATATAAATCATTTACATGATTAAGGAGAATGAACCTTGGAAGAATCTTAACAAGTATCTAAAGGTACACCAAAAATTCTTAAGCCTGCACTTCTATAAATTAACTTAATTAGATTTTTGTAAGAGGTAAAGTTACATTTCTGAATTCTTTTGAGTTCTATGAAATTTATAAGTATTAAGAGAACATTAACGGCATGTTTGGTTTTCTGAATATTGGGAACTTGCATTTATGGAGATGTTGAATCCAAAGATTTGCAAATCGTAATAGATTACACCACTTGAAGTGAAATCCAAAAGCAATACAATTGAGTGAATGTTCATACTTGAATCAAAGGAAATTTCTATACAAAAGCTTGTTAGTAAAAAAAAAAAAAAAAAAGTTGAGTCTATGGATTCAGCATCTGCAGATTTGCCCAAGCAAACATGCCCTAAAGTTTGTAAAGTAACTTCTTAAATCATCTTGCTCTTTCATAACATTTTATCTCCTGATTCCTTTAATTTTGCAATCAACGATATTCCTCCAAATAAAGAATTTTCTAGCATCAAATGATTACGCAAAGGAATCATCTATATTGCTAATTTTGCTAAAAACTCCACTCTCAAATTGTAAGTTTTCTTACCTGCAAAATGCTAAGAAAAAATAAATACTTTTCTTTTCAAACAAGCTATATTATAAGCATATTATTTTTTCAACACGTGCATATGGCAAAGATGTGAATACTAAAGTGGATGTTGAGTGTCACTAGAAGGAATAGAATCAACAATTCTGTTAGCAAGTAAAGTTTGTGGATGGTGCCCATACCTAAAAGATTCACGAAAATTGTCCCAAATGGTTTACTCATGTGCAGCTAGAACCAGAAAGTGCATCTAGTAGAATAGGCTACTTGATTAAAGTATAGGAAAAATAACAAAGAGGTAGACCAAAACATGTTGGTATACAAGAATAAAGAAAGATATATTGATGTTAATTTCGCTTTTTATAGAGGTAAAACACATGATAGGAAAATATTCATATAGCTAACTGCATGTAGGTGAGATAAGGCTAGAATGATGATGGTGATTCTTTCTCATTTACATTCTTCAATGAGTTTTTTATCAAAACCTCATTAGCAGTTCTTCACCAAATGGCATTGGACATTCAAACATCAATTCAATGAATTTCCATTGGTGAAAGCAACCAAATAGTAGCAGCACAACAAAATATTTTAGCAAATTAAAAAATAGATAAAATACCAATCTTTCTAGCAAATATGGGAAATCTACTTCTAATCATTTTTGGAACAGTCAATTGCAACCAAAACCTTTTTTTAATTTGATCATTTCTCCATCGAAGCTTGCCTATTGAAAAGCACCTACGACCAATAAGAATTGTGAATCATCATCCCCTATGTTTGCAACAAGAATCCTTCAATGACATCTTTTAGGATTGTCCTAATATTGAGCCAGCATGGTATTGAATTAAAAGTCAACTAAGTATTTACAGAAGTTCTACATTCTTGGCTTGATAGCCTGAGGTCATAGGTTCAATTCCACTGGGAAGCACTGAGTTATAGATTTTAAAAAATTCCATAAAAAGGAAACCTGAAACTAGTCCAGTAAATCCAAGGAGTCTTTGTGAAGATAAGTAAAAATTCAATTTTAGTTCTTAAAGTGTACACTTTGTATATCATTTATTATTTCTAGCAAGATTCTATTGTAAAACTTCTTTTATGCAAAGGTGTTATGGCTCACATGGAAATGGCATTTGGACAAAGTTTCCCAAGATGAAATACATTTTTTCTAATTGTTAGTGATATTATGCTATTTTAATTGGCCCTATTCCAACTTCAGTGTCATACTCATCATTGACATTCCAAACTTTGGTCCATTTCGCATTATTAGAGGTTTTAAATATTCTCAAAAGATGGCTAATTAGCTAGTGCTTTAGTTCCTTTGGTCCATTTTGCATTATTAGATGGTTTGTTTTAAATACTCTTAAAAGATGGCTAGTTAGCCAGTGCTTTAGTTTTCTAGTGGAGCAATATTAATGGAAAACCTTTAGTAAGAAACAAAAATCTGAGTGGACATTTCTTAGAAAGGGTAAGGCATAATCCTTTTCTTATTCTAAAGGATAGGTTTTGAAAGATTGATTGAAAAGAAAAAAACCTACAGCAGCATCCTCTGTTAGAGATTTTAAAAACCATTAGAGCTTTTATCTCTTTGCTAGTCCTTGAGTTCCCTTAGCACTACGTATTTGAGATTATTCTTTTATTCATGAAGTTTTGATGGTCTGAAGTACCTAACCCCAAATTTTAAAACCTTTGGGTACTGAGATGTATTTATCTCTAAAACTTTAGGTAACCACCTATCGGGGAAAAAATATATATTTTCTTGTTGGTATGTTGTTTAATCAACGTGATGAAACAAAAATCCCTATGGCTATTTTCTAATAGTAAAGAGAGCACTTGACTTGAAAAAAAAAACACAAATTTTATTAGAAATCACCCTTTCGAAATTTTTGTCTGGTCTCTGTTTTACGTGTATGATATATACAATGGACGTGACTTTATTAAAACCTACTAAATGTTACAATAATACATGAAACCTGATATTTAAAAGCCTAAACCTTACCATCTCTTTTCATTCCAATCTTAAATAATCGCCACCATGCAAACGCAAAGTTAGATTGACATAGCAGCAGAGAAGTTACTAAAAAGTACTCAAATCAACAATCTTTCAACGGCAAACAAGATAAGTGTCAAAGCTCTGATCATAACAATTAGATTATCAAATGGTTGCTGAGGTTAAAAAAATTTAGCAATAAGCCAAATTTGCTCACTGATATTAGCAAACAGATTCAACAATCCAATCAAAGCAGTGGAATTATAAAATTATCTAACACAGAGAGTAAACTGCATTGAGGAACGGACTTCATTTGATAATTAAACAAGGACCAATGAAAAGGAGTGAAACTTAAAGCATCTCTCTGAAATCATTGCAAGTATTATCTGGAAACAAACTCTGGTCTTTATAAAAACAGAAAATTGCACCAACACAACACCAAACAATGTTTGATCGGTGGAAGTTCTTGACGCATGGCAACATGCTAGCATGCTTGGAGATATTTGTATAATTCAACAGAAAGACACAGCATAGTTTCTTTCTAGGCCTATAACATATTTTCAAACCCTGAAGCCACGCATTCCTAATCCCACACCTTAGCCGCAACATCAGAACTTTTCAGCTCTTCTAAGTACGAGCGAATTTAAGTTCACCAAACTTCAAATATGCATCCTTTCTATCAAGGATATTGCATTGCACCTTCAACATGGAAAAATTTTTGTAGTGATAGAAAAGCTTGAGACCCAAAAGTATATGTTTTATATAATGAAAATTAGACCACGTATAATCCTATGGCTTGTATGGACAGTAAATGTAAGCTAAGCACGGGTTTTGGATCTAAAACCGTAGTTATATACAGGGAGATTTTAGATTGGCAAGGACACTGAAAGCTTTTAGCGTTGCTTGATAAATATCGGGGACTATAAGCAAAGATGGTCCATATAAAAAACGTAAAAGAATAAACGGTCCAATTTCCGTTAACTTACCAAGAGGCCCACCATGATCCTTCAAGCTCAAAGCAACGAGTGAAGGTGGTCAGTTGTGAGCTCATGGGTCTATCTGCTTTGCAGCAGGTATCACTCAAGGATACTTTTTCAACCGTGGAAGTTCAACAGTTGTACTTCTTCCACTAGCACTAGGAATTTCCATTTCCAGAATAATTTCAAGGATGGGACGACTCCACGGTTATAGAAGAAGGCAAGAAGTTTTATTCAGTTTTTCTTCAATTTAATATGAAAAAGAAAATTTTTATCAAAATGAGGAGAAAAGTAAGAAATTTGCATTCAATCAGAAATTCAAATAGCTTGAGGATGATGTTAAGAAACATACCATGACAGAACAGAACTGAAAACACATCTATGAAATACTATAGATAACAAAAGTAACAACCAGGAATGGAGAAGTAGCAGATCAGTCCAAGCTTTGCATTCAAAAACCTTTAGTGTGAAGAGAAATATTCAGGGGGGGGCAGACAGATTTAAGAAGCAGCCTATCCATTCTCTTTTGCAGATTCTGACAAAGCCAGATATTTGCATCAGTCATGAGCAAAGCATCTCGATCACCTGTGAAATTTGCATTTTACATTGCCAATAGCCTAAGCATCAACACTATTTGATTGCATGAGTTTCTCAGGTGACTCCAAAGAAACACTGCAAGATCATAATTTTTATGCTAGTGAATGTTCAGCTTCTAGTCCACTTGGGTGATTTAGTGCATATCAATTAATAGGTTACTCGTATGCTTTCTATGGATTTCTCAGTAAAGTTCTTTCTGCGCAATTATCACTAAGAAATTAGATGTAACAGAAAAAGTTGGTTTTTGCATAATTTTACAAATAGTTGGTTGTACAGATGCTATTTGCTTCTATATGTTTTAATTATTTTTTTTGTAAAAAACATAAGAAAGCAAGAAAATGACTAATTTTAGTTTTTTTTCTTCCAACAAATTTTGTAATTTTCTTTTCAAATGCTAACGAACAATTCCACATGCATAATTTTTCAAATGACCGATCATCTTCTATGGGCAACCAATCAGCAGACACAAAACATGGGTAACTTCTATGGTTGGGGAGAACGCAGTATTTACAAGCAACTAAGAAGTTTGATGAACAACTAAACAAGATGACTGAACAAAAATCAATTGTATTTCTCATATAATCAATCAAACTATATAGATGCATGATTGAACCAAATCACAGCAGCAAATTAAGACACAAATTTAAATTCTCTGAGCAACCAAATCAAGGTGATGGACAGCCTAGAGTATTAGAATTAGAACTGCTGAATTGAAAATTCATATCTTGACCTTGAAATTTGGTCGCACTAGGAAAATTTGTAATTAGTGTATGGTGTGGAATGACTGGTATTTGGCATCATTCCTGTATATTTTGCAATAGCTGTAGATTTCTCACTTTGCAATGTTAGCTGATGGAACAATATTCTTAAAGGCTATATGGTGGATCAAAATAGATTGTATTTTCTGAATCGATTTGGAAAAAAAATTTGGACCCCTAAAAGCTCAATTGCAATTAAAAGGAATACTCATAAGCCCATTAATTTGGGCTCGAAAGTGAATCCAATATGAAGCAATTGCAGACTGCAAATGTAAAAGACCTACCTTGAAGGAAGGACCTATATTGTATATCTTGAAAAGGAGAATGAACCACAAGGACATGTCGGAAAAAGCCATGGCTTACTTTATTTTCTGGAAACTAAGCATAGGAACACCCACTAGTAGTCATTGAAGTAAGTATATATATATATCTTTTATGAAACAAACTGTGTATGCATCTCATTGCAATTCTATGAGTCATCATTTCATGTTTAAAAATCCGAGTATCTTATGTAAGACATTTTAAAATTCTGCAAAATGAAAGTAGCCTTCAGAGTTTCTTTAATGCTTGTAAATCTGAATAATAGGCAATGAGAACCTTCTAGTTATAAAGAAAATCTAAGAAATTTACTTTCGAGGGTCCATCAATGTAAAAACATTGAAGCAACCTGCTAAATCCTGTAAAATTGACATTAACATGGTAGTCGTTGATTCACCATGAGCAAAACTAATAATTTAGTTGCAGGTGAACCAAGAAAAAAGAATTTATGATAAGGACAGCATTTAAGCTATGAAAAGTGTGCCCTGTAAAGGTTGCACCTAAGATGTGAAAAGGCACACTTTATAGGGATTCTACGTGAACCATGTCCAAGAGCATAGGAGGACAAAAGTGAACAAAGTAAAGGTATAGATACAAAATATACAATCTCCTTCCATTCGTTTTGTATTCATTGTCCATTAGTCTGTATGTTGTTCATGTTAGCAGAAAATTCCATACTGTGCATCATCCAGGCACAATAGGATGATCCAAGTGTCGTTGGAATCCATCCTAGACAAAGGAATCATGAAATTAAAACATTAATAAAGATAAATTTATCAAGAGTTCAAACTTTAAAAAACGGGCAACAATTGTGCACTTTGGCTGCATTGTTGACAAGAGGTTTTGCTGCTTGTGTTGAGGTCTATGGACACTCAACCCAGAGCTTTGGATTTCATAACATGATAAGCTACCTAACTTGTGACCTATAGATGCAGTTATGAATATTGCTAACAACCAACACCCCATCAAAAAGATGAACTTGAAAATAACTGTTAAGAATAACTAGTATTAAATATCAACCTCAGGGCCTAGTCAAATGCCATGGTTTTGAGGGCATGGCATGGCTAATCATTATTAAAACTGAAACTGAATATATTAATTACATCCACTAAGACCTGTTGGATCTGAATATATTAATTACAACCACTGAGACCTGTTGGATCTGTTGGACCATACCTGTTTCAGAATTCCTGTTACAGAATTTATCCATAAGTCAGCATTGCTCGTTATTTTGGCCATGGCATTGTTTTGTAAACATCCTCCATTAGGCAAAAAAGTGCACATTCAAAATCATCAAGCCAGCTGGAAACCAGTAACCACCATTGCCTGTGGTTTAGTCATAGGAAAATGCTGCTTTCAATGTCCTATGCCAACATAGTACAGCCACCACTGTGGAATGGCCATGTTTCATAAACCCCATGTGATCGGGCCCTCAACATGTCAAAGTCATCTTGTTGATTGTAGATGTAGACCGTGACAGTTTACATCAGACAAAACTCACAGTTTATACTTAACTAACTAAACATGATTGCTTTTGCATTTATCACATAACTAAGTGATTTACATAAATTTATCACAAGTTTATGTAATAAACGTATGTAAACAAGCCATTCATTGCTTGCATTTGATAAGTTTGATAAAAACACAAGAGGTCTGCATTTGTTTTCCAAAGTAGAATATCTTCCGTACATATAATTTAGACATATGAGTATATGGGATTTAACTTTTCCATATTGACACTTTCTATATCAGTTGCAAGTATTGTCTTGTAACAAAGTGGTACAAAGAACCATCCAAACTCAACCCTTTATGCAAAAAACCCAACCCAAAAGACAATTCTGATAAACATTAAGAAAAACAGTGCATCACGTAGTTAAACTAGACCTCAGCACTTTTTATAGCTACAATAGCTCGTTGACAAGAAGAACTTTTAAGAAATGATAATCAGTAATAGGAGGACAACAGATGGTATGGATATTCACATGCTGAAACTCTTCAGTGTGAAAGAAAACATTCATAAGAAAGAAAGAAAATATCTTTTCTTTGAAAAAGGTGTTTTTAAGCTTGCCAAGCCCTTGAAGACACTACAGATATTAGGTGGTTAGTCTTACCAGGAACAGGTAATACTGAGATTGAAATTTATCTAGACGCCCCAGTATACAATAAAGTGACATGTATTTATGTGAAAAAAAAAACATAAATTTCCACTTATATAATGAAACCATAATCAATGGGAAATTAAATTAGTTTGACTTGAAGCCTAAACATAACAATGGAGGAATCAAGTGAGTGTAATTTGGGTTACTGCTGCACTGGAAGAAGTGAAGAATCATCTCCTCTAATTGAACAAAACATCCTACCCATTGAATAGCCAGAGAAATAAGTAGTTAAGAATATACAAAACTGAAATTGATTTTTCTGCCCCTTAATGACACTATGGATCTATTTGCCAAAGCATCTATACAAGTAAAGTTGTCTAAAACTATCTTGGCATAGTGGGTCAACACCACAGTAAAAAGTTAGAAGAATGTTGAGGATTGAGGACTTGGAAGGGGGGTTGAATAAGTTCCAGCCAATGAGACCCAATTCTTGCACACTAGATGTACGTGGTTCACCAACCTAGGTACGTCCACACTTGGAGGATAGAATCTTTGCACACCTCTAGACTTTATTCCTTAAAAAAATGTGGTTTCAATGGCACCACAACCTTTACAGAGTCTTGAGCTCCACTAGGGGTATTTTCTCTCAGAAACACACTCAACCCCTCAAGGTCCCAACAAGCTCAAAGGATTCCTTTCTTCAAGGGCTTACAATGAGAGATAGAAAGATCAAGAAGAAAAAAAACTAAGTTTTTGATTCATTGCTTTTTGGCTCAACAAAAAAATAAACTCTACAAATGATAAAGAAATCAAGTACAAAATTTCTTAAAAGAAATGAAGTACTTTCCCGATTGGGATCTCTTTCTTCTATGAGCCTGAAACGTCTTACTTGGTTCCCCATCTTGCAGGTGAGATGTCTCATGTGTCCTAAGATGTCTTAATTGAGACATCTCCTGCTTTGTGGAAACATCTTGCCTAAGACTAAGCTTCTCAGTAGAGACGTCTTGAACAAGAGTGAGATGCCTTGTCAATCTCTAGGACATCTTCTTTTAGATTTAAGACATCTTGCATCCTTGTGATTTCCTCCAAATTCTTGCATTTTCTTGTTGGACTTTAGTATTCCAGTTTGTCAATTCATGTTCTTGCCTTGGTCTCCTTAATATTCTTTATTCACCTTTCTTAGACCTACAAGATCTCACAAGCACACTAATAAATTCTCCATTTTTCAAGGTTTTGACATACCAAAAGGTCAACAAATGCAATCAAATTATCAAAAGTTACTATCTTATTTGATCATCCCTTGTCTCATCTTCTTCTTCTTCTTTCCTTTTAACTTCCTATTATCAAGTTTGGATTTCATTCTTATTCCTTGAAACTCTAATTTGTTTTAGACTTCAATATTAATGCCTCTTTTCTTACATTACATCTTTATTGCTACTCTTTCTCACTACAACCCTTTTGTTATATCACATCAAAACAGCACTTTGCATTATTACATCTCTTATTCCTTACATATTTTACTTCTTTTAGTCAAAACTTTGGGATTCCATCATACACTAGCACAAATTCTTTTACATTAATACTTAGCTCAGTTTAGCTAATTACTATACATTTTTATGAAAACTCAATATACTCTTAATAATGTTTATTTCTAGCTTAATATTAATAAGGCACTTACATAGCTTTACAACAAGACATGACTCTCAAAGGATAGATTATGCAAAACTTATGATCAAATAGAATGGCCTTGGTGGTTGTCACCAACTAAAAGGATGTTTGTGATATCTTTATACATCACATTGAAATGCCACTTGATGATGCTTCAACCAAAATTGCAATTGTTATAAGCATTAGTCAAGCCTTTATTCTTCAATAAATCTGTCTACTTGATCTTTAGCTTTGCATTGTAAGAGCAAGGCTACTCACTCATGACATCATATCTAGCACTTAAGATGGTCTCTTAGCATGCCTATTCCATGCTCACCAAAAAATTACTGAACATGAACTTTGGTGAATTTGTTCCTTCATGGTTGATTCTAGAACTAAATTTGTAGAAATCCTTGAATCCATCAAACTGACCATCATTGCAAATTATCAAGACCATAAATTTATTTAAATGTTAACTTGTGTCCAAGCCAGCTCAGTGAAATAATGAATCCAATTTCAGCTATTCAACATTGACTGGACCAACTAAGTAAATAAATGGAATGACAGTTCCCTCTTGAAGGCTGATATATTTAAACTGTTTATGGATATAGCTGCCTCCATTCACATGAATTCTAGTATCATGCTGTGTTTCTAATAAACATGTGTATGACAATCAAAAGTCCTCTATCATCACATTGCCTTCATTTGGTAGTGATCTTGTCTTTCATTACATTGCATGGCATATTTGTACAACTTGAAAGCAATGGATTTCATTGAATACTTAATGGAAGGTAACAATTCAACAAGAAAATGGATCATCAGATGATACTCAACCTTGAAAATCTTTATTTCAACTTCAAAATTCATTATTAACAAGATCTACACTGTAATAATAAAATTTGAAAGAACTTTTCATTTGAGATTTTGATTTGAAGGTTCAATCAATCTAACATAATCGTTAAAAAAGCATCACATATCCTCCAAAAAATATCAATTGAATTCCCTTATTAATTCTAGAAAAGCCTCTTCAAGATTCTTGTCCTGGTGTCTTCCTTGTAAGAATGGAACCTTTGGCAAAAGACTTGGGGTAGATTTGACTTCTAGTGAAAAGATACATCACAAATATCCATTCCAGTTTAAGCATGTATACGGTGGGGGTGTTAAAGTGCATGAAATTTGATTGGGAACATTTGACCTGGTTAGAGGCACAAACAACATATCATGCATACCTATAAGTTTTAAGAATCTATAAAAGCCAAGAAAGAATATTAAAATTGTATAGCATTGTCCTTGGACCAATCTAGCAAAGCAAATTCTTATGCACAAGAATCCAGGAAATGGATCTACAGGATGATACATAAGTTCAGATCATAAAGAAGTTATTGCTCAAAGCTAGTCCAATATATTCATGAAGAAGTTTTTAAAGTTTGACAATTTTTTTATCTATTGATGATGTTGCAGACATTGTTGAAACCTAGTAATAACTAAATTTGATCATGCTGGATTTGGTAAATGGCCTCTAGCATTTGTGAATCGACTATACTAGATATGGTATTTATCCAAATGAGCTTTCACGAGTTTTTTATGATGAGGCTAACGGAGTGTATAAGAAGGGTAAACTTTGCGAATACAAATATTTAGATTGCAGTTTAAATGGTATACAACTATACATCATATGCCACAAAGATGCACTTTCAACCTCGTGTGTATGAAATGGATTCAGAAATTTGGAAAGTGTAAGGAGAAGGTTGTAGAATTCTTATTAAACAAGTATCCTCTAGAACAGCTAATATCATAGGGTTGCCGTTTCGTGAAGAAACTCTTCAGGTAGTTGCTTTCCTATGATGGTATTAAAACCTAGCCAAGGAACCAAAGGTTTGGAATCAATCATCATCATCATGCATGCAAAAGCTTTAATTAATTATCACTGCTCCAGCGGATTCAAATTTTTTAAAGTTAAAAGTTTCGCAGATCAACCGGGAAAACAAACACATCGCAAATTATTGATGCCGTAGAATAAATAAAAAAGCGACAACCTGAATAGCATAAGGAAAATTATAGCCAAAGAGCAATGATAGTTTGCGTGCATGATACCGAATTTTATTGCGTCCTGAGATTACCATGAAGCAAATAAATGAAAAAAAGAGAAAAGAAGAGAAAATTAAAAGCAGAAAAGAAAGAAAGAAATAAAGAAAGGGAAAGTGGAAAACCGTGATGTAGGAAGGATGAAAGACAACGAGCGCTTTATCGTGAAGAACATCGACGGTAGCGTCGCGAATTCCTGGAAATCCCAGTCTCTTGACGGCCTTCTCCACCGACGCCGCACATGCGGAGCACTTCAGCCCCTTGACCTGCAACACCAACCGCTGCATCTCCAAAATCTCTTCCATTTCTTCGATCTCCTCTTCCTTTTCCTTCTCCTTTGATGCCTCGGCCTCCACTTCTGCTTCTGCAAGAGCCTTGCCCTTGCCGGCGCTGATGCTTCTGGTGCTCCTGCTCCTGCTCCTAGGCATTGGCATTGGCATTGGCGGATAGTGCGGTGGCGGAACCAGTGCCAACATGTCGTCTCCAGCTATGGCTTTGGCTCTGGCTTTTCCGACATTAAGCTTATCCTTGGCGTTGCTCAGGCACGCCAAAGCGAAGAATCTGCTACCCATGCTTATGCTTAGGATTGTTTCTGCAACTACTACTGCTCCTCCTTTCTTCTGTGTATAATGGCGACGGACGACGGCAATAGCAAAAGTAGAAGCAACACGATGAATTCGAAATTCAATTTCAAATTTTGGCGTCCGAAATTGCGTTGCATCGACTGGGCCAACTTCTTGATATTATAATCCTATGCGCAGCAGCAACAACATCAGCATCATCATATTGTATTGTATAATCTAATAATATTCGCAGCAAAATCCAGCGGCAGAAGCAACAGCGGTAATAGGACGGATGAGAACGACGACTAAGATGATGTCGATGAACACGAAAATGAAAATGAATTAGCAAAGCAAAGCAATGAGTCTTCGTTCGATTTTAAATTTAGGGACCGCCAACCGTCGTTGTTGAGATTGGTATCTACGGCACGTCAGAGACAGTCTGGAGCAGCAGCACAGGTGGACAAAAATAGTAAGGGGTCTTGAGTTGCTGTATGAGCAACATTCCTCCAACTGTATCGTCCACACCTCAAACTTGAGTTGACTATCCTTGCACTTCCTTTGTAATTTGGCCGAGAGTATTCATGAAATAAAAACACCGTTACGTCAGACACCGCCACATGGAAAGATGGAGATTTTGGCGTTTTTCTGATGGCGCTCTCCACGCTGTTGGGGATAGTCTGGCGGTCGCCAAAGTGGAATTTGCGGTGACTTTCACGAAATGGAAAAAACGGAAACTTTTATTGTACTAGCAAATAGCTGCCAACGAAAAGAAAAAGCAAATTTTATTTTTGATGCAGAAAAAATGAAAAAGAAAATTCCATTGTGAACACGGCTACGTCAAACATAAACTATGTGTCAGACATCTTGATCCTGTGGACACTAAAACGGAAATAAACAAAAGATAGAAACGGAACGGGAAACTAACTTTCATAAAGCATATACAAATTTCTAATTTGGTTTCGGACACCCTTGACTTTATGAAATTTTTAATTTGATTTCAAGTGAACATCATCTTTTTTAAAAGCA
Source organism: Gnetum montanum (assembly GCA_015680685.1). NCBI lineage: Eukaryota > Viridiplantae > Streptophyta > Gnetopsida > Gnetales > Gnetaceae > Gnetum > Gnetum montanum. The sequence continues at coordinate 23,117 of MNCI01001898.1, forward strand.
TACATACACACCGATAATTGAGAATTACGTTTCCAAGGAAGGGCAGGGCATGTGCAGCCGTAAAAGCAGGGCCGACGCCACATGACACATGGTTTGTTACATATTAGTAAGCTGGAATGATCGAAATAATGTATGCATTATTATTATTATTGTAACATTCTTCGTCCAGCAGGCCACGCACATGGACATGTGCATAGGCACGTTTCAAGTGCCGCCAGCGCCGCTCACGGGGCTGCTCATGGCTTCCATTCTCGCACCTGCACGCCAGTTTTGCAACCAAGCGCTGCTCCCTTGCTGCAAGGAAAGCATTCAGCGTTACACATGAGCTGGGCTGCTGACGATTCAATGCATAGTCAATGTTCAGCATTACAAGCACCATCATGCCTATACATTCTCATCGTAGCATTGTTTACTTTGAGTGAAAGTTAACAAGCTTGTATTCCTTTTGATTTATAGAAGATTTTAATGTATAAAAAGCCTTGACAGAAGCATGCGTTACCTACTAACGCGTTTTATGCATTAGTTAATGCATAAAAGTGGCCGCTATGCTTACCAATGCATTTTATGGGTTACTTAATGCATGAAAGTGGCCGCTATGCCCACTAATGCATTTTATGAGTTAGTTAATGCATGAAAGTGGCCACCACATCGACTAATGTGTTTTTATAAGTTGCTTAACGCATCAAGGTGGTCTCCATATCCACTAACATGTTTTTTACACATTGGCATTGGGTCTCTTATGGTAACTGATTCCGTAGCCTAAAAATTCATTCTTGATGGGAGAATAAAGGCACCATGAATCACAGGAAGATTACAATTCCAATCTCTTTCATAGATGCTTAAAAACTGCATAGAGCGTCGTTGCAAAGAGCCCATGTGAAAGAAGAATCAAAACACCAAATTTAATCTAAGGCATCAATAGCTGAAGGTTAATTCCATTTGCTCAAGAATTGTACATTTCTAGTCATTTATGCATGTGAATTTCTTATGTCATTTGCTTCCGCATTCTATACTTTGATTACTTATGCCATCTGGTTTTCTACACAATTTTTTTCTTACATTTGGTATCGAAGTGTTACATCTCTGTCTTGATGCGATTTTCAATGATGGTGCAATTTAGAAATAATGTTTTTTTAAAAAAAATATTTCTACACTTTGTAGTTTGAGGAAGACCACTTACTCTTGGTTTCTGCCTAGTGAAAGAGATTTCACTCTCACATTTTATTGCATTCTTGTGCATTGTAGAACTAGAAAATAGAAACCATTACTGCTATGGCAATGAGGATACTTTCTTTGGTTGTTTTGGAGAGTTGGTTTGGTTGTGTTGTCTGCAATTTTTCTTTGTGCAACAATCTACTGCCTGCATCGTTGGCCTGCAATAGTTGTCATTATGAAAATGTTTTCAAAGGTTGAGCATGATTTGGTTTAACTTGAGCGATCTTAAGGCTAACAGATGTTTATTCCCTCTGCACATAGCTGGATTGTGTGAATTATGTATGTGCTTTTTCCATTCCAGCTTGTGTATCCCGCATTCATCATTGTTATTATGATTTCTGATGTTTTTTCATGTCAGCCAATGAATTAGCATCATTCTATAGGGTTTCTTTTGGCACGTTGGCCTCCACTTGGGCACCTTGGGCTAGAATAATTGAATGAATTATGTTTATATCATGTTGAATTTTGTAATTTATCAATTTTATGATATTTCTGTATATGTATGCATCATTTTTTGCATATGAATTATAACAAGTGATCTATATAATTTTGTATGATTAGAGAGTAGCCACAACATCTTTAATGATGCAAAATTATGTACTAAGAGCTTTTGGATCACATATGATACACAACATTAAAAATTGTGATTAATTATATGTAATATGATAAAATTTATCCCACGATATTTTTTTATTGTATTTAATATGATTAAGATGATATGTTAAATTATTATTCTTAATTTACCCACAAGGATTAAGAAAAGGAATATAATTTAACAGTTTTATCGTAAGGATATAGGAATCTGTTTGAATTAAAATTTAGCCCACAAGCAATTTTATATCATTTGATTCATGTTTTTCATGATTTACATTGGTAAACATGTCTTATGGTATTTTAACCTCAAATTTAGTGACATAAGCATTTTTGATTATGCAGTTATACAACATGTAAGCTACTCTGATTTTAAATGTGACATTCCTGAATTAAAGGGTGAGAATTATAAGGTGTGGAAGGAGACAACTTTTCTTCATTTAGGCTAGTGATGAGACGCGACATGCACTGGGCCGCGATATCGCATCCCATGCGATATCGCGTACGCGGTATCGCGTCTTCTCCTGCGACATCGCGTACGCGATATCGCGTCCCACCGCCATATCTATAAATAAGAGGCGGCACTTCCTTCATTTCCCAATCCTGGCTAGAAGTAGCGAAGCTCTGGCAGATTGATCACTCCAGAGTTAGAATTTTTCCC
>MNCI01001898.1:37625-67269 GCA_015680685.1 Gnetum montanum
TGTTGCAAAATTTTATTTGTTACAAGTAGGTATTATAAGGATCGCATAGACTAGGCAATTGAACAAAATAGGAACTCTCAACAACTCACAGTACTTGGCAAAGTTGGCTGAATCTCTTTAAGATAAGTCATTTGTAGTTAACACACAATGCAATTGTTTCATTTTTTTTCACAACCGCACATTGCAACAACACACGCACATACTCATAGTAACTACTGAGTCTATTTGGAGGTATCTGGGCCTTGGTGTTGCCAAAGACCAGCAAGCACCTAAATCCTGTTCGAGGACACTCGTTGGCGGTCGCATCCCAAACGGTCGCTAATAGTATCTCTCGTAGAACAACAGCCACTCCTAGAAATCTCTGGGAATGCTATGATCTTCTTGGTATGCTTATAGGGGGGTGAAGGGAATATTGTATTGGTGATGCAACACTAGGGATAAGAGATTGGACCAGAAGTGGTCATTAACCATATTGCCAAAACACTCAACACACCTACAACATCTACACCAAACATCACTGCACTCAAAGATGTGTAGACATCTGTAAGGACCACAAGCAGCAGAATAAATGTAGCACAACATGAAGATCTATTGGACTGACTAGTGGAAACTAAGCAACTAATTTTGGATGTCTTTAACCTTTTAGACAATATTACTATGACCTAGTCAGAGTTGCTAGAGGTAAGGGGAAAGAACTTCATTTTAGAAGGAAAACTTAAAATAGCTAAGGACCTGAATGAATTCTTGGTTATAGAAACTGCTGAATTAAGAGCCTTAATTGTCAATCCCACATTTCTCAACCCAACGCTAACAAGAGATGAAGCTATTGAACAACTTAACACTAGACTGAACGAGGTTGAGGGTGTAATGGAGATGATGGTGTTCTACCAATCCTTAGTAGAGGTCACACAACACAAGATTCATAAGGTGTTGGATTAGACCCACTAGGAGAATGTACAATTGACCATAGAGAAACATCACCTATGAAATGTTAATGAGCATAAGCAATAATTAACCAATTTCATCCATCAACAATAGGAGCAACTAGCTAGAGAAAATATAGAATTGAGGAGATTGGTAGCATAAAATAGAAATCTCTCCATGGAGAAGGTTTGTGTTTTGTGCCAAAAAACTACAATTGAGGTAGATACCTAGAAATCAAAAGCTCACAAATTCAAAAATTCAAAGATCATTATAGAGAGTAGGTTAGTTTACAAAGGAAGTAAACAAAAAATAGATTTATTTGGTAAAGGAAAAAGTGAATGAAGCCCTCCAGTAACTCTAGGAAGGGATGGAATTGTGGCAACCCATCGTTGATGGGATAGATGCTTATAATAAGGTAAAAATATACACAAAGAATTTGTAGATTGAGAAGATGACAAAATATATGGAACTTGCCAACTTTGTTATGCAAATTTGGCCATGTTGACTACTAGACAGTCATCAAAATTAGAGAAATAGGTGGATAGCTCATACTTGTTGTACAAGGCTAAGTTCAAGCATCATAAAGACACTAAGAAAAAGCTTGTAGTGGTAAAATTTGAACTCAAAGTTCTCAAGGCATGGTTCACTAATCAATGATCAACTACTGAGAACCTGGTCAAGAGGATGAATTACTACCAGGAGTTGTAGAATGTAGTTAGGGAATTCGATATCTAATGCAAATAGTTTGCTACTTAGTTTGTCAATGTAAAGGAAATGTTCCCAATAATGCTCCATCTATGGGATATCCCCATTCTAGCCCACATTGGTGATGCCACATGAACTATGAATGATCCTTGAAGTAAGGAAGAGAACATGAAGGTATTACTAGATGCCTTTTGGCTTCCACTAAAGGTTGTAGTTGTAGCAAGGTAGCCATAGCCACCTCAGCTACCACATGGACCTAAAGCCAGCAAAGGTCCTGCAAAACCTCAGGATCCTCCACTGCCTAGGACTATTTGATCTTGTTCATCACCTTCATGCCACCATAGGATGTGCTATCCAATTTTGTGTAGTCACATAATGGTATTTAGTTTTGTGTCATGAACACCATAATTTTTGTAATTTTTTGAGGGTAGTTAATTTTGTTATATCAAGAGTTAGTCAATAATCCCATACCTTTCCAATTTTTCAAGGGAACTCAAAGACAAGTTTTCATTCAGTCATTGGGTTATGATGAGCATCAAAGTGTCATGTCAGTGGGCCCTTATAAATGTGGCAATGTTGATGGGCCCCTGTTTATGGGGCCCCATTTACGTCATGTTGCCCCATTGATGGGCCCACATTGACATAATGTTTGCTACATCTACTAGGCCTCATTTATGTAGTACTATAGAAAAAGTATAAATATGAGTACCCAACCATGTTTATGGAAGATAGAAGTCATAGTAGTAGTAGAGCTCTAATAGTTTTTCCATTTGAAAGTTATAATATTTCTCTGAGTGCCTGTAGTAGGAGTTAGAAAGTGTATGAATCTTTATTCAAGCATGGTTGTACTTGAACCACACTAGTATGTATGGTAATAAAAATGAGCCTTTTGATCAAACCTTGCAGCACTTGGAATAGATTAATGATTTATTTATGCATTTATTGTTTTCATGAAATATGTAATTAATTAAGATAAATTAGACTTTAAGAGATTAGTTAATTAATGAAGCTAAATAGATTAAGTACATAAGTACGACTACTTCAAGTATAAACACGTATTCACTTGGTAAGCCCAGTAGCATTATTGCTTAGTGTGCCTAGTAGCGTAGCACTTGGTAACGTAGTAATGGATACATGGGTTTAGGACACATATGGAAAGTGGGACTAGATGCTTATGTTAGGATTAGTTAGAAACTAGCTAAATGGTTAAATTAGATTAGTTGTTAAATTATTTCATCTTTCTACTCTAAGCACAACAGAACATAAAACATAAAACAATAAAAATCATATGCCTCAATTATGCTTAACAATACCTTTGTACATCACAAGTGTAATTGGAAGACAACAAACAACCTTAGGGCAAGGTTCACTTTCTAGAATACTAGTGTACCAAAAACTATAGAGTTCATAGAATTCGATTAGATCACATGTGAACGCTTTAGGATTCATATGGTTGGGCGTAGGGGTACCTTGACTGCTCATCATTGGCACTATTGCTAGGGACTTTATTTGTTGAAATGTGTGCTATCTAGGATTAGTGAAAATTATTAATATCATTGGATGAATCCAAGGTTAACATCACTTTCACACGATATATAATTACAAAAGCACACTGATATTTTATTTGTTTGCAAAATGTCTTCTTCTTCTCATAGGCATAAGGATGTCAAACTATCGGTCCCACAATAGTGCAAGGTGGTATATACTCATCTAGATGAGTATGTGCCTAATTTCACCTACATCCTACACTAGGATGAGAAACTATGATGGCATGATATGGAGGGCTACATTGTAATGTCCCTCGATCGATTTGTGCCCATGATGCTGCTTCAAACTCTTATGAAGTTAGGAATCCATGATCTTCAAGAGGAATGCATTATGAATGGTTATAAAACTAGGGGCTACCATCCCACTAACACACAATGCAAGAGAGATTAACACAAGGAGGAATACCATGAGCCTGTGAAGGGGAAATGGTTCACCAATTCCTTGTTCATGTTGAACCAAGATGATAATAAGGGTTCTTTCTATGAAGGATCTTAACATGAAAATTTGATGAACATGGATGTAGCAACTAAAGGGGAGTTGGTAGACACCATGGTGCTGGTAGTCATTCTCCCTCTTCACTCCCTTCATTTGCATCCTTTTTTTCATCTTCTTCTAGTTCTAAAAGATGTTATAGAAAGAATAATCATGCTGGAGGTGCTCAATGGGACATCAATATTGATAACCAAGCCTGTAATGAAAAAAGGGGTAATAAAGGAAATCATTGGTGACAACAAAATAATGGTGATGATGATGAGCCTTTTTTTGGAAACTTAAAACATGCTTAACATTGTAGAGGTAGTTAAGATTCCAAATAGGCATGTGAAAGATAGTAGGATCAAGTGCTTAGACATGAACAATATCCCAAGATTTGAGGGGGGATATAACTCTAATCCACAAACAAATCTATAAGATTTTCATGATNGAGAATGACTACCAGCACCATGGTGTCTACCAACTCCCCTTTAGTTGCTACATCCATGTTCATCAAATTTTCATGTTAAGATCCTTCATAGAAAGAACCCTTATTATCATCTTGGTTCAACATGAACAAGGAATTGGTGAACCATTTCNCATACTTCAGAGTGTCTAACCTAAGAAGGAAAATCCAATGCTGGAAATAGGGAATACATGAACCCTTGGATGCTATCATGGGTAGATATTATTCTCTCTTACATTGATGCCCTAGCCATGGTTATTCTTAGAGGGAACAACTCTGTCACATCATAGATGGGCTCAAAGTAGAAACTAGAAGATTGTTGAAGCATCCAAAGAGTAGAATAGTGATTGTGACTATAGGAGGTAGAAAGAAGTTGAACATTCCTACTAGAGAGGTAAGGATAAAGTTGCAACAATAGAAGTTGTGGAGACAACCTCTAATGATGATGTTGGATGTGACATCCATCAACATAAACATCTGAAGGGATGTTGCCTTATGGTGTCACATTTACAAGAGAGGGTGTATGCACTAAATCCATAACTAGCACGTAGCTAAGCACCCAAATGATTATCTTATCCTTAAGGAAATCCAAGGTAGTTCCACCAGCAAAAACAAGTTTATTATCTAAGTGGGGCTTCACCACAACTGTACAAGCAATACCAGTAGTGGTACCAACCATAATAATGGGAAATGCCACTGTTAAGATAGTAGTACCTGTATAGACAATCATATCCATATGGGTACTATGTTTAGCAACCCATTTCTCCACAAAGCTTTGTAAGCCATGCATCATTTTAGCATCCCTATTACTCTCTAAAGTACCATCAAACTCATTCAGCATCTACTCGAGGGAAGCATCCATATCCTTACTATCCTTTGCATTCTTCTACACACATCCCTCTACCCTCAACCTAGTTACCTCCTACTTTGTTCATGCAGGGTGAAATTTTCCTATAGCTATAGTAACGAAATGCTACAAGTGTTGTAAATTGACAACTAGCCTTCTAGCCAAATCGTTTAGATAGTTGATCTAGGAAACAACCATTTTTTCAACCTAAGAGTCCTCCAAAACCTTCACAACCTAATGCTATTGGTTGCCTTGTATCTCCAATACCCTCATCCTTTACATCAAATACATTCGAGCACTCTTCAAACCAAATGCCACCTTTGATCTACATCGTGATGTTAACTAATGCTATTTTCAATTAGATCAAGGCTTGGAACCTTCCCATAAAAAGATTTAACCCATAAATTTCTCTTATTTACTTGAAGATCACTAGACATGAGCCATGCAAGGCTCTTCTTGATTCAAGTTTCAGTATCAATCTCATCTCCCATGACATGTACAAAGCGTGGAACCTATTGCCTTTCAAGAAGAGCAACATACATTTGAAATTAACAGACCAATCAATCACTATCCCTTTGGAATTAGTTGAGGACATTGTGACTACAATTTTTCAGTGGTCCTATCCTATCAATTTTTTGGTGATCAAGATTGAAAACTACAAAGGAAACTTTCCTATCATTATGGGACATGCATGGTTAAGCATTTTTGATGCATGAATGGGCATTGGGGATCTCTCCTTAAAAATCTCCAAGGAAAATGAATTTGGATGACTAGAGAAGAAGCATGTTGCATGCATCACATATAATGATAATAGGTGCAATTACATGCAGAAAATTTGGTCCACTAAAAGTACATTCCTCAAAGCATGCAATCAGTGTGCGTATGTAATTGATATCCAAAGGTCCCTATACGTAGCAACCACAAAACAGGAGGCCACCCAGTGACTGATAGCTAACTCAGATAGTAGTATACTATGCATGAAAATTTTTGAGAACATGACATGTGCTTATATCAAACATATGGATGAACTTGAGCATGTTCATCACTAGTGCTTCAATGATGAAGATGATGATACCTTTTGGGAAGAGTTGGAAATCCCTGATAATTTCAAGTAAGAGTCCCTAGAGTTAAAAAGTCTACCAGCTAGCATGGAGTATGCATTTTTAAATAATGGTAAGTCAATTATAATCAATGAAAATCTTGCTCTCGATTAAAAATACAAGCTATTGAAGATGGTCAAAAAATGGCCAACAACCTTTGCTTAATCATATTCCAAGCTGATTTGAATTGATCCAAGGATATTCTAGCATCACATTTACACCAAGTTGGCCATGAAGCCAAGAAGATAGCCACAAATGTAGTTGATCCCTAAGATAAAGCATATCATTAAAGAGGAAATAGAAAAAGTCCTCAAGGTGGGGTTCATCTATCCCATTGTGGATAGTGAGTGGGTTAGCCCACTTGTAATTATGCCAAAGAAAGATGGAAAGTGGTAGGTCTACATCAGCTTTAGGCTATTGAATATGACAACATTTAAAGATCATTTTCCATTTCCATTTGTGGACCAAGTGTTGGACACCATTTCTAGGCATTGATATTATAGCTTCTTGGATGGTTATAATGGCTATAACCAAATCCAAATTGCATTAGAAGATCAGGCCAAGACAACATTCACGAGTCCCTAGGGGACTTTTGCATATGATAAGATGTTTTTTGATTTGTGTAATGCTCCTACAACATTTCAATGCTTGGTCCTTAGTATTTTTTAATAGTAGATTATTAGTGAGGTAGAGATCTTTATGAATGAATTTTCTACCTATGGGGCTACATTTGAGTAAGCCCTACACTACCTTGAGAAAGTACTAAAAAGATGTGTTAAAATAAACCTTAGGATCAATTGGTAGAAAAGCCATTTAATGGTCTAGGAAGGCATAGTACTAGGACATAGAATTACTCAGGCTAGGATTGAGGTAGACCCAGAAAAGATAAGGATCATCCAAGGAGTCACACACTAACTAGAAATAGTCAAAGACATCCAATCATTCCTTGGACACACTAGCTACTACTGACGATTTATAGAGAGTTTTTCTAAGATTGTAAATCCATTGGTTGAGCTTACAAAGAAAGATGCTCTGTTCATTTGGACCAAGAAGTGTGAACATGCATTTCAGCTATTAAAAAAACTCATAGAAACTATAATTCTATGGGCACCAGATTGGTCTAGACCATTTCACATAATGACAGACACATCTAATTATGCCTTGGGAAGCATGCTTATGCAATTGGATGATAACAAACATCCATATTACATCCATTGTGTGAGCTGAAGCATTATGGGTGCATAGTTGAATTACATCACAACTAAGAAAAAACTAATGATAATGGTGTATGCTTTTGAAAAATTTAAGTACTATGTGCTTGGATATAAAATATTTATGCACATATATCACAATGCCATCTACTTCCTAATGAATAAACCAACGATAAGTCCCCATATCATATGGTGGATCATGATCTTATAGGAATTTGATCTCACAATGGTAGATCAAAAAGGGACTAAGAATGTGATTGTTGACCATCTCTCTCAGTTAAGGTGGGATAACAAAGAGGAGGAGAGCTCATTCTCTAATTAATTTCTAGATGAACTCCTCTTTCTAGGAGTAATAAATGATCAAGTGTCCATAGAAATAAAATGGTATAACAGGATCCTCACTTACCTTCTTACTTAGGAGATGGCACAAGATCTGGACTTTAGGAAGAAATAATAGTTTCTTCAACAAGCTTAGTACTTCATAGATATCAATGGACATCTTTATAAGATATGCATCAATGGCTTGGTTCATTAGTATGTCTCTGATGTTGATCAACTATGCATGCTCTAGGATGCTCACAAAGGCCCTTGTGGAGGCCACTATGCTGGGAGACACACAACCATAAAAATCTTAATGGCAGGATTCTATTAACCTGTAATCTTCAAGGATGCCCACCAATTTGTTTGATCTTGTGAATGTAGTCAATGAGATGGTGGTATGATCATAAGAATAGAGGATCCTCAATAGTGGATTCAACCACTACAACCCTTTAACATATGGTGCATTGATTTCATGGATCCCATCACATCCATGTCCAATGGAAAGGTATACATCATCGTAGTAGTCGACTACTACATCAAATGGGAGAAGTAGCAGCTGTTATCGACTATACATCATCCACTACTACTAGATTTGTATAGAAAGATGGTGTAAATAGGTTTGGAGTGCCACGTGCACTAATTTTTGATAATGAAACTCATTTTACAAGTGCCACCTTTCAAAAACTTATGCAATGCCTTAGGGTTGAACATAAATTAACAACACCCTATCACCCCGAAGCCAATAGTCAAGTAGAGGTAACTAACAAGGAGATCACAAAGATCCTAACAAGGACCATAAGAAAATATAATAGAGACTAGAGCATAAAATTCAACAATGTCCTCTAGCCCTACTACTCAACATGGAAACTCCCTATTGTCTACTCTCCCTATGAGCTAGTGTACAAAAATTTTCAATGCTCTTAATTTAACGTAAGCTCCATACACTCTCAATAGCCTGTGAATTGAATCTTGACATGAGCCTAGCACAAAAAGAAATATTGATCAACCTAAATGTACTAGATGAAAATTGATTAGTAGCCCTATTTTTGAATGAAGTGCACAAGACATTCAACAAGAAACAACATGACCTTAGAATACGAAAACTAAAATTTCAATTGGGAGATAAGGTTCTTTATTGAAATCCCTCACATGTACCCTAGAAAAGAAAGTTCCAAACGTTGTGGGAGGGACCTTATATAATTGAGAAAACCTTTCCTTCTAGGGCCATAACCATATAAAAACCTTAGAACCTAAATAAAAAGTAGTTGGTCAAAATCTAACAAGTAAAGCTTTCCCAGGACCCCAAGCAAGCCAGTGTAATAGATACCTCAACAAATGGACAACCATGCTCAATTTTTCAAATCTTCTCCTTCCAACTTAGTCATGGCAAAGATGGTCCATGCTAATCATCCATATGGCTCCTTTAATTTTTTCTATTTTTGTGTTTTTCACATTTTTGATTTTACAATTTATTTATTTGACACCTTTTTGATTTTCAAAATTTTTCTTATTTTACACCATTTTTTTATTTTACACCATCATTAGTACATTTAAATCTTTCTTGAATCTTTTAAACATTCTTATATATTTTACTTTGTTTTATTTAAGTATCATTTTCAAGTTTTTGCTAATAAAATGTGCTTTATGCCAATAAGACATAGTAGTGTTGTAGCTGCTACTAATATTGGTTTGTGCTTAATATTTTTTTTTGCTAATGTATGGTTTCTATTTTGAATTTTTTTATCAATGGCTCAGTCATGGTTTCTTTTTCATGGAACAAGAAGTGAATCCATGACATCCACCTATTTACAAACTCTATGGTTTTCCTTGTTTTGGAAGTTTAAGGTCTGTTTTATTAACTAAACTTTTAATAAATTGGTGACCTTGATAGCTTCTAGAATTGGTAAGGGTTTAAAGGGTTGTATAGGGTGTGATTTTAAGGGGACTCAATACTCTTTATACTCCTCTACTTGCTTGGGTGATTGAGTGCTTTTCATAGAATTCTTACTATTCCATGTCATCCAATAATAGGAAGTCAAATAAAGTCTTTACATGGTGTGGTTTCCATCTAAAAAGGAAATAAAAAATAAACACATGATGGGAATTCAAATTACATCCCTTAGACAAAAAAACAAGCTACAAGCATCGGCTATGAAACTAGAAAGACATGTTACCCATGAAGGTCCCCTCTAACTAAGGCCCTCTTACTTTCTACTTCTCTTTTTTCCTCTTTATGGAATTGTGGTTGTTCTTTGGGTGCACTCTTATGTCCAAAGGGGGTGGATTAGTCTTAGAGTGATGATGTGCAGTCACTGAAAAGGATTGGTTTTGGTCTAGACTAAGGATGGATCTTGTCAAGTCATTTTAAACACAAACTTCACAAGGGACTTCTTATGACCTAAATTTGAAATTCCATTCCACATTCTTCATCATTCATCTATGCTAATCATAATTCACCTTACTGCAAGTGTCCATGTTATTAATTCTATGTCTTGGTTTGACGTATTTAAATTCTTTGGTAGAATCTTCTAGGTTTTGATCCTTAACTTCCATTGATCATTAATCATTGATGGGGACCATAGACTCCTTAGGTTGAGGTTATCTAAGGGCAAACAGGGCATGTGCTTGCTGTGGGGAAGATCCACTTGCATATCTCTTGGTTAGCTTCATTAAGTACCTTATCCTTAGACATTCTTGTAATTAGAATCTTTCATACATCCATCTTCTACATCATACCATGTGCTCCTTTACATATTTTGTTTAATAAACATGTTCTCCATTAAAGTTGTCAATTTTTAAGCATTCAAAGATCCTCTTTAATGATTTTATCATATTCTTGATTTTTTGGGATTCCATGAACCCCAAATTCATTGAAAAATTCCTTATATTTTTTGAGATATTCAAATTTAAAAAATTTTAACTATGGACCTTGTATATGGGGCCCCGTTGACGAGGTAGACCCATAAATGAGGCCTCGCATATGGGGCCTTGTTGACATAAGGAAAAAATACTATATATAGATGTGACCCCACTTGGAAATTTTTACATTTTCTCACAAACACCAAAGGATTTTTTCAAATTTGTAGAGCCTAGAACTTTCTAGAGCTCATAACTTCCTAAATGTTTATCCAAATTACTCCATTCATTGACCTTATAGCTGCAAGAGGAAAGCTCTTCATCGTGGGAGCTATAAATGTGCCATTTTTTTTTATAGAAAATGTTTTACCATTTTTCTAACTCCCACAAGGGTTTAACTAAGAAATCAACTCTTAAATACCAAATTACAAGAGTTAAACATTTTCAACAAGCTCTGGTGACATTTACAATAATAATTAATAAACTAATCAATTTTCCATGGTCCAATCTTAAACAATGTGTAACTAACTAATGAGAGAAGATATTCAAAAATTCAAAGTTACACATTATATTTACTAATTCATGGATGTGTTGCGATAGTAGATGAAATTGAAAGGAAATCACATGCAGGAAGCAAGACCATCTCAACCAAGGGAGAAATGACCTAAAATGGAAAGGGGCCAAGAATAAGCCCAAGAAGAAATGCTTGCAACCCATGCCATAGGTCCTCTTAGGAAAGAGGTAGAAGTGGAATCTATTAGATAGATTTCATAACTACTAGTAGTAACAGAACACTCTCATCAGGATGATGTGTCAACACCATAAGAAAATCTGGAGGTGACCTTGATAGAGGCTTACCTAAATCAAATTAGATCACAAGAAATCTAGAAAATAGTGCTCTAGGAGTTAAACTTTGGTCCATTCTTAGAGTAATCACCAAAAGAAGTGCAGGACCAGCTAAAGGCCTCTCCCATGTGGCTAATCATCACTTCCACTAGGAAGTGGTACATGGAAGAGATATTCCTATTTTGGAACAATAGGAATCCTGGATCGATAGTAAAAATCAAGGACATCTTAGTGTCTTACATGGCATAGGCCATTACTGTAGTGCTTGGGTTTCCAAAAACATGGGCAAGTCTTGCTAAGATTCCAATGTAGGTAGATCCCAGCTTCAAGAAAGAATGGGTTCAATGGTGTCATGGTGTCGACTGTAAGAAGTTTGGTGTACTCACATTGGCAGAGAGGATCCATTATAAGATTGTGGCCTTCCACCTCAATCCCATGATGAGGTCAAGAAAAATCACTACATTCTTTACCTGAGCATACGCTGCTCTGAGTGGAAGATTCCTTGTCAACCTTTCGAAGCCAATCTATCTAGAGATGGAGAAGTAGTTTAAAGAAAATGAATGTGGAAGGAAGGTACTTCCATTTCCATGCCTCATCAAGAAACTCTATCAAAGGGGAGGAATAGCCCATTACACCAATGATGCTGTTAGGCATGCTTTTGCTACTAACTAGGTGGAAACGATGAAAGATAAGATGCCTACAATGACTATCCAAGAAGAGTAGTGACCACCACCTTCACCTACCACTTAAACAACTATTTCAAAGATTACTATAACTACCCAATGGTTACACGAGTATTGGGAATGGCTCTTGAGTGAACAAGAGCAAAAATTAGGCACAAGTGGTGAGGATCCATCCATGTACAAGCTAGAAATGAGTTACCTAAATGAGGTGGCCTATACAATCAGTTTGATGGGTGGAGGTAGATCTATTTTCTTAGTCCAAAGAACACAGCTACTTGCAAGATCAGATCCATGCACTAGAGAGATCACAATATCTCTTACAAAATAATAGCCACTTCCAAAAATCTCTAGGAAAACTATAACCTTATCGGTGCACTTGGAAGAGGGTGAAGGGGCAACTGTATTGGTGATGCAGCACTAGGGGTAGGAGACTGGAGTAGAAGTGGTTGCTAATTGTATTGCCAAAACACTCAACACACCTATGGTATCTACACTAGACATCATTTCACTCAAAGATGTGTAGACATCCATAGGCAACACAAGAAATAGAATAAATGTAGTGTAACACAAAAATATATTAGATTAACTAGTGAGAACCAAGCAACTACTTTCAAATATATTTGACCTTATGAACAACATTATTGCAACCTAGTTAGAGTTGCTAGAGGCAAGGGACAAGAATATCATCTTGGAGGAACAACTTGAAACAACCAAGGAGCTAAATGAATACTTGGCTATGGAAGTTGTTGAATTAAGAGCCTAGATTGTCGATCCCACATTTCTTAACCTAATGCTAATAAGACATGAAGCTATTGGATAGCTCAACATAAGACTAAAAGGGGTTGAGGATGCAATGAAGATGGTGATGTTCTATCGATCTTTGGTAGAGGCCACATAGCATAAGATTCAGAACGCCTTGGATTAGACCGACCAAAAGAACGTACAATTGATCATAGAGAACCATCACTTGTGAAAGGTTGATGAGGATAAGCAACAATTGACCAATTTCATCCATCAACAACAGGAGCAACTAGCTAGAGCAAACATCAAACTAAGGAGATTGACAGTAGAAAAAAAAATCTATCCATGGAGGAGGTCTACATCCTTCGCCTAAAAACTACAATTGAAATAGCTACCTAGAAATCAAAAGCTCTTAAATTTGAGAAAGTCAAAGATCATTACACAAATAAAGTTATTCTACAAAAGAAAGTAAATGAAAAACACATTTAGTTGGTGAAGAAGAAAGTGAAAGATGTCCTCTAGAAACTCCAGCAAGGGAAAGAATTATGGAAATCCATCATTGATAGGATAGATGCCTACAACAAAGCAGAAATCCACACAAAGGAGTTGTAGACTAAGGAGATGATAGAATAATGAAGCTTGCCAATCTTTGTTACATAAATTTGGCCATGTTGACTATTCGATGGTCATAGTTAGAACTCAAGAAATAGGTGGCCAGCTTGCACTTTTTGTATGAGATTGAGTTCAAGCATCATAAAGATGCCAAGAAAAAGCTTGTGATGGAAAATACTGAGCTTGAAGTTCTCAAGGCATGAGTCATTGATCAACAATCAACTACCGAGTACCTGGCCAAGAGAATGAATGACTACCAAGAGTTGCAAAATGCAATAAGGATGTTTGATATTGAACATAAAAAATTTGATGCCTGATTTTCCTACATGAAGAAGATGTTCTCAATAATGCCCTGCTCATGGGATATCCACATTCAAGCCCACATTGATGATGCTATGTAGACTATGAATGATCCTTGGAGTAAGGAGGAGAAGATGAAGGCATTAGTAGATGCCTTTTACATTCCACTAGAGGTTGTAGCTACAATAGAACAACCATAGCCACATTAGCTACCACACGTGCTTGAAGTTGGTGAAGGTCCTTCAGAACGTTAGGAGCCTTCACTAGCTGGGATTATTTGATCTTTTCCATCACTTTCATGCCACCAGAAGACATGCTATCCAATTTTGTGTAGTCACGTCATGGTGTTCAATTTTGTATCATGAACACCACAATTTTTATAATTTGTTGATTTGTACATTTGGGAACTTGTAAAAGAACTTAAGGACAAGTTTTCATTTAGTTGTGGAGGTATGAGGAGCATCAAAATGTCATGTCTATGGACCCCCATTGATGTGGCCTTGTAGATGAGCCCTCATCAATGGAGCCCTATTTACATGGTGTTGCCTCATCGACATAGTGTTTGCTATGTTTACGGGGCCTTGTTAATGTAGTACTACAGCAAAAACTATAAATACAAACTCCTAGCCATGTTTGTGAATGATAGAAGTCATAGTAGTAGCATAGTTCTTGTAGTTTTTCCATTTGAAAGTTAGAATATTTTTTAAGTTCCCAACAAGAGTTAGAAAGTGTACAGATCTTTATTCGAGCATTGTTGTACCTAAACCACACCTGTGTGTATGACAATAAAGACAAGATTTTTGATCAAACCTTACAACACTTGCAATAGATTAATGATTTATTTATGCATTTAATTTTTTCATGAAATATGTAATTAATTAAGATAAATTAGGGGGGGTGTCGGACCCCAAAAAGAGAATTTTATTAATTAAATGAGATTGAGTACATGATCAACATCTGAACATATTGATGGTTAAATAGGGAGAAGAACAATGTGAAATGCAGATGTTGAAGGAAAACATATTGATACATAATCCTTCACAAGGTCTGGGAGTACATTCCAAAGAGTAACCTTATGCTAGGAATCAATAAGAACTGTGAGTTAATAAGACTAGGGGAATAATAGAGAGCTAAAAATGTTCAAAATTATGATGAGACACTCTGATGTAGCAGATCGAGATGGGAAAGAGTGCACGAATTGGTGTATCTGCTCCAAGGTTGCAAACAATAAAACAATTGATTAGTATCCAACTTTAACTTAGAAGTATGAGATATAATTTGGAAATGAACAAGGTGAATAATTTAAAATTTTTCCATAATAGTTAAATGGTTAGAGTTAGACGAATCAGTGTTCTAGAAAATAGTAGTGCACCTGCACTTCCATATATAGTAAAGAACAAGGGGCCTAATAACTTCCCAAAGAAACTGAAGGTTAGTAGAGGGGGTGGCCAAAAAGCCGAACAAGATATCCTCATGGGAAAACTTGCACAAAGGGAAAACTTTAGAAACCCACTCCCATGAAGACTGAGCGAAGGGGTAATGCCAAAAAATGTGGACAAAATCATCAAGACCTCCACAGAGAGGGCAATTACGGTTTGGAATCCCAAGGTATTCATGACGTTTGTCGATAGGTAGGCCTTGATGAAGGAGGCACCAAAGAAATTGTTTAATTTTTGGAAGAGTCGAAAGGCTCCAAACTTGTGAGAAGAGGGAGAGCCAAAATTGTTCAGACTCTTCTTTGTACCATGATCTATTGCAGTGATTAAAAATCATAGAGGAATCATGCAACAACTAAAAGGGAACATGTGGTTTATAGGGTAGAAGGTTTGATCCATTAATCCACTAAAGACCATGGAAGAGACTAGGAACCGAAGCATCCAAATGCAAGTATTGATGAATGAAGTCATAAAGTCTGTCAAGGTAGTGGTGCATAGATCTAGAAGCCCCATATAAGTTTTTGAACATATCCCAAGTAATCCACTGATTGGTGAGATGAAGACATCTAAGGGAAACAACTCCCTTTTGAAACCAAATGGTGGTTGTCCTGGCATTTGAGGTGGCTAGAGGAGCAGGCGATAGGGGAAGCCAACAAGGGAAAATATTAGAAAGGAAAGTAGGATTGATATGAACATTATTCCAATTCACATGAGAATGTAAGACTTGCCAAGCCTTCCAAATGCTTTTGAAAACATGTGTTCTAGGAATGATAATGTCATGATGAGAAAGGATCCAATTAACAAGGTGGATACCCTTCCAGATGGACTTATTCTTAGGGAATGCTTATTGAAGCCTTAACTGAAGAAGATTCCCAATAATATTGGGGGCATCCAGGTGCTGAACCAACCACTTAGCAACATGGATGAGACCTTGCTTAAAGAAGTTCAAAAGGCCCAATCCACCTTTGTTCTTAGGAAGAGTTACTATATTCCATGCAACATGATGAAAGCCTTTTTGGGAGTCTTTAGACGACCACATGAAGTCTCGAAATAAACATTCAAGATTTTGGTAACAAGCATGGGAAGGGGCCCAACATGACAAATAATAAACATGAGTAGAGGCACAAATAGACTTATAGATGAGATACTTACCAATGAGGATGAGGGGTTTGGTTTTCCATTTTTAGATTTTCCTTTAAATTCGAGAAAGTACTTGGTCCTAGAGCTCTGAAGTTGGGCCTCTAAAGCGAAAAGGGATTCCCAAAAGCTTAATGATTTCATGATCTTGAGTATGATTCCAACTATAATTGGGCAAATGGCTGTAGTTATTGGTGAAGCTATAAAATGAAGATTTACGCCAATTTATAATAGATCTAGAGAGGGAGAAATATTTCTCTACTCGAGACAAGAGATGCTGCACATTAACAACATTATTTTCAATAAGATAAAAAGGAGTCATCAGTGAAATGCATATTGAGGAGCTGATGTTGAGGAGAAGATAGATGAACCCCAGATAAAACATTATTTTGAATATCCAAGTTGATTTAATGATAGAGAAAATTAGAAGCAATGATGAAGACGTAGGGAGCAAGAGGGCAACCTTTCCTAACAGCCCTATGAATAGAAAAGAGAGAAGTGATGCCAAAGGTAGTCATGATTTGCGTAGTAGCATTTGAGAATAAGCATTCTACCATATGAATGAACTTAGGGCCAAAAACCAATTTAGTCATGGTTTGGATAATGAAGTCCCACTTAGTATTGTCATGGGATTTAGTGTAGTCAAGCTTCATCAGGAGGATATCCTAACCCTCATCCTCAGCCCACTTAAGACCTTCCCAAGCAGCCACCATGTTATTTAATATGTATCTTCCTAGGAAAAAGCTAGTCTATTGGGGGGAAATAATAAGAGCAAGGATTTTATTTAATCACAAAGCCAAATATTTAGCCCAAATTTTGTAAACCACTTTAAGTAAGGTGATAGGTTGCCAATTGGAGATACAAGTAGGATCTCTCGATTTAGGGAGAAGACGAATAATCCCTTGGTTTAAGATTGGTTCCAAAGAACCAGTAAGTGTAGCCTCTTTGATATCATGGAAGAGGTTAGAACCTACCAAATCCCAATGCTTTTGGAAAAATTTGACTGGAAAACCATCATAACCAGGGGCTTTCCTGAGGCTTAGGTTAAAGCAAGCCTATCGAAGCTTAGCTGGAGTAATATCAGCTTCTAAAATTGTTAGCATAGAAGAATTAACCAGTCTAGGATAATTTAGAGTGATGGCCATGAAGGATGCGAGATCCATGGGAGTAGTGGTGAATAAGGCCTCAAAGTATTCCTTAAGATAAGAGAGAAAACTATTTTGGTTAGTGATAATGGATCCATTTATGGAGAGTTTATNTTTCTCTCTTATCTTAAGGAATACTTTGAGGCCTTATTCACCACTACTCCCATGGATCTCGCATCCTTCATGGCCATCACTCTAAATTATCCTAGACTGGTTAATTCTTCTATGCTAACAATTTTANTAGCAAGCTTCCCTTGTAGGTGACTATTGAAGGGATAATTAGTTAGTTTGGTCGTAAGGTGCTCAATGGTAGAGCATATGTTGGTGTAATCTTGACGAGCGAAATTCCTAACTCTACTAGTAGTTCAAAGCCACTAGTGGATCCAATCCTTTGGACCTAAGGGTCTAGGTTCAGCGTTCCAAAGGCTAGAAAGAATTTGTTGGGTGGGAGGAGAAGAGAAACATTGACTCTGTAGCCTAAAGAGATGATAATTCCATCATTGGTGGTCATTATGGATCTGCATAGAAAAAGTAATGGGAAAATGATCAGATAAGGTTGCGTATTAGTGGACTTTAGTAGTAGAAAGGGTCTGCCAAAAATAAAGAGTGGAAAAATAATATCTATCTAATCAACTATAAATGCGAGCCTACCCCTTACAAAGATTGTTCCAAGTGAAGCTGTTTAGAGAGCCACTAGCAGTGTCTATGATGTCATCCGAAAGATAGAAACATTTCTTAAAATTTGACTAGGCTTGATATTCGTGATGAGGAAGTTAAGAGAAAATGCCTCCAAGCTTATCATGAGAGAATTCCATCATGTTAAAATCACCACCAAAAATCTAAGGAATAGAAGGGAGACTATGAGGGAGTTCATGCCATAATTAGGCCCGTTCGCTAGAGTCATTGGGAGCATAAATAGAAAAAACTTCAATGGGATCATGTGAGGAGGAGAAGATAGCCTAGGCCACTCTGTGACCTAATTTAGACCTATGCTGTAGGAGTTTGTCTTTCCAATAGGTTGGAAAAAGAATGGCTGCTCCACCTTTGACACACTCATGAGAAGTAGCGAGAACAGAAGAATGGGGGAGAAACCAATGGGATGAAAGAGATAATTGGTCGGTTGAGATCTTGATTTCTTGAAGAAGGAGAAAATCCAAAGTGAGATTTAGACTAGAGAGGAAGTTGCTAGCTCATTTGCGATGAAGCCTATCAGTTAGGCCTTGGACATTCCAAGATAGGAGGTTCATGGAGAAGCTCTAGATGTTATGAGTGATAGGGAAATAGAAGGATCTGGGTTAGGGATGTCAGTTATCATATTAGTGGAAAGAATTGCAAAGGAGTTGCTTATATTACAAATTAAAGAAGGGTTAGTTTTGGGCAAAGGAGAGGAAGGGGAAGTAGTGGTTTTAGATGCTTTGGCCCTTTTCCTTCCCCCTACCATTACAAACTCATCATGTAAAAGTGAATCTTTGATTGATTGTGATTGGATTATTGGTGCCTTGGACCTGGCCTTAATGAGAGAATGGGATTGGGAGACTCTTGCCTTAGAGGGAGCAGACGAGAAAGAAAGGTGTGGAGCATTGTTAGAAGTAGAACCAAACTTAATGGGATCAAGTGGTGGGTTAGGTTGAGGAGTGACTACATGACTAGATTTGGGAGGATTGGTTTGGGATTTTTTCTTAGCTAGAAAGGGATAGGTAGAAATGTGGTGCTCTGCATGATGGCAGTAGCTACAAGAGTTTAGAAGATAAAAATAGTCTACATTTTGAGTAAAAAATTTGCCTCTAGCTCCTAAGGTTAAAGTGGTTTTCTTTTGGGAAATGTCAAGTTTGATACAGTAGCAACAAAAGTGCACCCCGTTAACCTCAATTCCATGGTTGGAGATGACTCGACCTAAGGTGCTAACTATGTCTCGCTTAATAGATGAAAAGGTTAAAGGAAGATTAGGTAGCTCTACAAAACAAGGGATGATATTAAAGGCTGGATCCTTGACATTGAAATAAAATTTCCAAGCTCGGGCAATAAGTGTAGCATTACAAGTAGGAAAAATTTGAAGAGAGAGAGCTTTCTCAATGTGAGAAGCCTCAGAAAGTTCAGTGAGGAAAAAATTATGAGCATAGTATCAAGCATGTAAGACCTGTATCCCATGGGTTTGTAAAATATTTTTAATATGTAAATTGATGCTTAATGATCGAGGTAGAAAACCCACTATTTGAAAAAAAATAAAGCATGCAGAAAAATCTTGAGAAATAGATTCAAAGATGTCATCAGGTAAAAGAAAATCCAAAGATTCTAAGTTGGGAAAACTTTTCTGAAGTGAAGAAGTAGCAACCACTAAGGATTTATCCATACCATTGCATGAAGGAAGCTCCACATCCATTTGAACAGGCTCAACATTTGTAATCTAGCCATAAAGCACTAGAATCTTGAGTTAAAGATCAACGGTAGACAAAACGGCAAGGGCTACAATCAAATATGCCCAGATTTGGGGTTTCTTGTTGCCACCTTCCCAGTCACCATGTCATTTTGTTATTAAAAAAACCCAAAATGAAAAATGTAGCGTGCAACTGCGCCACTTGGGCACACCGTAGCTACTATGGCCCTGCCAAAAAACCAAAACCCAAACCGTTTTGTTTGGACTATGGTGGAAATGGCTAATTGGAATAGAAATAAATTTGTTCGAAACAATTAAGATAAATTAGACTTTAATAAATTAGTTAATTAATTAAGATAAATAGATTAAGTACATAAGTATGACCACATCAAGTGTAAACATGTATTCACTTGGTAATCCCAGCAACATTATTGCTTGGTGCACCTAGTAGCATAGCGCTTGGTAACTCAACAGTGGATATGTGGGTTTAGGATGTGTATGGAAAGTGAAACCAGATGCTTATGTTAGGATTAGTTAGAGATTAGCTAAGTGGCTAAATTAGATTAGTTATTAAATTATTCCATCTCTCTACTCTAAGCACCAAGGAACATAAAACATAAAACAATAAAAATCATATGCCTTGATTACACCTAACCATACCTTTATACATCACAAGTGTAATTGGGAAGATAATGAATGACCTTAGGGCAAGGTTCACTTCCTAGAAGACTAGTGTACTGGATACTATAGAGTCTACAGAATTTGACTAGATTACATGTGAACACTTCATGATTCATATGGTTGGGCATGGGGGTACCTTGACCTATGCATCTCTCTAATTTCCATCTTATTCCCTATCACATAGAATCTCAAGATATCCCTTCACCTACTACATCTCTAACATTCACTCATCCTTTTCCATCACCTCAAGTAAAAATCCTTATCCATGGCCAACATACCAAAGAGTCATGATTAGCTAAATAGAATGAGAATGCTACTAATTCATAAAAAAAATATTCTAAAGAATCAAAGAATATTTTTTTCTAGCAACAATAGAATACTACTTCCTCAAGAAGCCTCCTATCTTTATCTAATCCTATACAACTAGTTATGGTAGCACCTACTCCTCAAGAATCATAGCTTGTTGATAATAAGCTCTTATAGTAGATGACTATGATTATCCATTCTAAACACACAAACCTACCCTTATATGATCTTGTATCAATCTCTAAAGAGTACTGTGCTACATTATATAATGTCATTAAGAGGATCATGATTCTAGGTGATATACTTGCTTGAATAGAAGCTATATCTTCCTTTCATCAAGTCTCTTATTATGAATTTGAAGGTCTAAACTTCCATGGTGAGAACCTTAAGATTGAATTGAAGATAGGAGATGTCTATTAGCTACTACTCTACATCACCATTAAGATATTATCTAAATCTTCAATTCCACTAATATACATTAATGATGGTACCTAGATCTAACATGATCACATGGACTATTATAAAGCATCTTGTTCTCCATGATAAGATAGATTTCAATGGAACTTATACTAACCTCATTTTTTCAATATAGTACACAAGTAAACTTTATAGGTTTCATTAGGTTACCATTTATCGTAGGTAATTCTATATAGTTTGAAGCTCTTTCTATGATCATACATTAGTGTTTCGATGTCAACGAAATACTAGGATGTCCTTGGGTAGCTCAGTATCGAGTTGAGTCTTCTCTGATACATTAGGAGATACACATCCTTGTTCATAACCATGAGATAGTTATCTTAATAAAGAAATACATCCCAAGTTTTTCTTACCTAGACTAAGAAGAAGGATCTTATCATGTTAGTGGTAAACTAGATGATATTAAACTCAAATTTGTAGAGATGTCCATAGTTCTTTTTTCTCTTAAGAACTTTATCATTGCTACGAATTTGATAAACCTAGCTGGTAAGTCAATCTCTTATACTAAAGTTGTTGACTTAGTCTTTGGAGAACTTGATATATCTTGGTCTAAAAAGAATGATTTCTCTTATCCTTTTCATTGAATTACTCAAAGATTTATTATGAACATGATAACATTAAATGCTTAGGTTTTCAAAGTCTCCTTTCTTATTTGCCACTTTCTTCTAAGTGGTGGATATCTACTAGTTATTGTTAGAAAAGTTGTATTAAATTTCTTATTTTATGTCTATTATCATTAGGATATGATGATTAATGGATAAACTAACATTGATCCTCTACATTATTTTATGTAATCATTAGAGCACATAATAATTATAGAGGATAAACTATGATGTCATAATTTGATGACATATGTTATTTAAATTTAGTTTAGAGATGAAAATTCATATTTAAGCATCAAACTAATACTTTTTAGTGCTTATATTTAACATGAAATATTAAACATGTAGGTAGTTGCTAATCTTATTGTGTCAATTACATAACCTATCAAAATATAAAGATAGACTTGAAATGACATGAAATATATTAACCTTTATTCTTATAAACCTCTATTACATTTGACACATGTAAAAACATTTAATATGATATCTTATTCAATCAACATCAAACACACTTAATGTTTCAAAAAAAATTCTCTTCATCAATTGTAGATGATGTATAAAATATAACTTTTTAGTCATATTTATTCTTAGCAACTTCCTCCTCTTCTTCTTCATCAATTTGCATTGGAGCAGGCTCCTCTACTAGTTTCTAGCTACTCTCTCTAGGGTCTACATATAGAAATTAAGATAAATAGGTTAGTTTATTTTATTTTATCAATCAAGTAAAATAAAATAAAATGATTGCCTAAAGTTTTGATTCTTATTCTCTCTTTATATATCTCCAAATTATTTGTTATATCTCCTCTAAGCTTAGGATGGTCATATCTAATGTGTCAAAAGCTAGACTTGAAATCCTTGATAGAATGCTAGCCCACTCTTTGTTGTAGCCTTTTAATTCTTCTAGGGTGATATCATCATCTTCCTCTTTTGCCAAAGGTTTTTCTTGAGGACCTCTTTCTTCTTCTTCCAATATGGTAATGATCATACTATTAGTGAAATTCAAAACATTCCTCTAACTTTATTTGTTTAATGAATAAAATCCTTATTTCCTTATCTAAAAATTGGCTTTTATTTTTCTTTAGTAATTTGTGGTACTCTTTTTTGTACTACCACTTATTCATTTAGTGTTTTCTACCCCAGCTCTTCTACGTTGTTGCAGAGTTTCTTAAAATTTTCATGGAGTGAGCCATGATTAAAGCTAATCTCTTCCTTTCCATCAATGCTCTTTGGAACTCTAAAGCTTTATTCCCTGCTCTCCAAAGTGCATTGGGAGAAGGGTTATAACTAACCATGTTATTATCTCTTATTTTTTTCTTCAACAACTCCACTTGCTCAGAAAACATCTTTATTTAATGTTTGTTTTCTTCTTTTTCTTTCTGCTATTGCTTTAAGAAGTCTAAGATCATAGCATTTGTGTTGACCTATTTTATAACTAATACTCCCATATCCTTGGCATAATTAAGGGTAACACTTATTTTTTCCGCAACAACCTTCTTTGCTACTACATCTACATTGACTACTAGATCATAGAATGCTACTTGATCCTTATTTAGCTTAATCTTTATCTTGGTGTCATAAGCAAGAGAATATCAGATTCTCTATCTCTAACAACAACTATTATTTTGTAGTAATAAGGTTTCTAACTACTTACCTTCTCTTGGAGAGACTTAGTTTAGCTTCCTCTCCATATCCTCTACTAATCCTTCCAGCATCATCTACTTATCCTTTACACAAGTCTAGATCTTCCTTTTCATCTTTGGAAAAGAGAAGGAATTGATTAAGTCTTTTCTACTTCTATAGGATTAACATAAAAAATTTCAACATAACATTAAGCATACTTACCATATGATGTAAAAAGCTTTGATCTTGTCACCTTTTCTCATCTATTTGTAATTCTTCATATTATTTAAAATTGGTTTACTAGGTGGTGGAGTGACTTCTACAAGAGGTAAAGGTGAGATCTTAAACTCTGGTAGCTTGTTCCTTCTCCTATCCTCCCTTTCTTATGCTTCTTGGCATGTTTTATCAATCTTTAAATTAAAGAGGTTAGAAAAAGAAAATAAATTTTTTCTATCCCCCTCATTTTCCTCTAATGAAAATAATTCATATTAGAAATCAATCTCCTACATGCTCATACCTTCCTTCTAATATTATGAAGTTGAATGAATGCTGGAACATAGATTTCTAACTTCATGTTCAATTGCTCTTCTATCATGAGTAGCTTTTATAAAAAAAAAACTAAGTATTAGCACCATGTCATTTTTGAAAACATTAAAAGTAGAAATTATGTTATATCAATTTTAGTTGGAAAAATTTCTAAATTAACAGAAATTAAAAAACTTCCTTATTTATTCCTCCAATTTCTTTGGGGAGACTTTTACTTCTAGGGCTTTGGAGGAGATTTCTTTCTCAAAAAGAGATTTCTTCTTTCTTGACATCTAGTCTTTCTCTATAGTTCCAGAGGTGCTCCAAAGTTTCCTTATTCCCTACTTATTTGTCTCCACTTATTTTCTTTTGTGGCTTCTTA
Source organism: Gnetum montanum (assembly GCA_015680685.1). Taxonomy (NCBI): domain Eukaryota; kingdom Viridiplantae; phylum Streptophyta; class Gnetopsida; order Gnetales; family Gnetaceae; genus Gnetum; species Gnetum montanum. The sequence continues at coordinate 61,942 of MNCI01001898.1, forward strand.
ATGCTTGCTAACATTGAGGATCTTCTCTAGTCTTTAACACCAATGTCAAAGGATCACTACCTCCAATGCTATAAGAAAACATTAGACTCTCTAAGTATTAGCATAGTGGGGGTCTAAAATCTTCCTCTAAAGTGATGCCTTCTTACTTCTCTTCTCCTCTAGCAAATAATGTTACCATAGTGTTTATTGATCTGTAATAAAGGCCAAAATTGAGCCTTCAACTCACTATCTTCTTCTTCCCTTTCTTATTCTTTTGGGATATTTTCTCCATTTCTTCTACCATTCTTTGATGGATCACTGGTTTCCAATTAGTTGCTCTTACTTGGGTTATCACTCTATATAATCCTTACAACCACTTGGGGGATAGCTTCCATTTCTAAGAAATTTTATTATAAACTAGTCTTTCACTAAATAAAGGGAATAAATTTTTCAAGTCTTCATTCCGTTTCTTATGCACATTGATGGTGTTCTTTTTTTTTTATCCTACCCACTTCTCCTTGACATATAGTTCTATTGAATCTACCTTGGAATTTTTAATCTTTATTTTTCTCTCTAGAAATCTTAATAAATGCCTTAGTGTAGCTAGATCCCAAGTGATTATGACTTGTTTCTAGTTTACATGTACCATAAAAATTGCTTTTTCTTCTACATAACTCTTTATTAATCTAACAAAATCTACTCTACTAGGGTAGGGATGCTTTAATCCTAAAGCATATAAAATTTCTATCTTCCTGAACTTGTTAAAATATTTCACTCATTCTCCCTCAAAATATTACTTTTGAGCACTATGCATTTCATTAGTAGATCTCACCTCAAACTCTTTAACTTCTCCCATGATGTCAATGAACTTCACATCATTAATGCTTATTTGAGCTACAAGTAAGCATATCTCATTGTTAGCATTTTCTAGATATTCCCATCTTTTGTTTAACTTTACTAATAAAAATACACAAAAATTAGCTTTTCCTACTTATTCTTTCAACTTAGGATGATCCTTTATCCCTTTGACCAATCCAAATTCTCTCCATGGACATTATTCCATAGTGGATGAAGCCATCCCTAGTTATCATACTTATTTTAAAACTTATGGAACCTCAATCCTCTATACTGCACATTGACATGGGACATTACTTAAGGTCTCCATCTTTAATGTTGGGATATATTTTGCAATAAGTTTTGAAAAAAAATACTAAATGGTATGGACTTTGCATGTTCAGATTAAAAAACCTACACAATGATAAGCTCCAAGTTAGTTTTAGTGAACATAAGCCTAACTTAAACTTTTCTCAATTGTTGAGCTATAAATTTACCTCTCAACAAAATTATGAGCATTTGGTGGATTAGACATTATCCTAAAAGTTTGAGTTTCTATGAAATGTGCTATTGGCACTAAATTGTTGACAGTCCCATATCTCTCATAGCTTGTCCAAACATTTCCTATACACCAAGTTGTCCTTGGTCAACTCTTAGCTCTTTGACTTTCTTTTAAATATTATCTCTATGAGTTCTGTAAAGAATCCTAGTAGGATTTCCTCCAATGCTTGTAGAACCATCTCCTCATTCAAGCCTATCTAGATCATAATGTAAAAAAGGATAATGTAGAATCTCAAGAATTCTATAAATCCCTTACATACCCATGGCTTTAGTGGAATAAGCATGTTATCATCAAATAGTGGCTTACTCATGATTAGACCTTTCTTTCTTCATTTGTTATCTAAGAAGCTCATTTCATCCACTAAGATAAAAAACATAAGCTAAATGATAAGGATCCTAGGTGTTGCTACATCCCTAGAATAAATATCAAACTATTTTAGCATTGAAGACACAGTTTCATTTTAAAACTCTAACATAATATTAAAATACATTGAGGCTATGTCAATTTCATGTTAACATTCTCCTTTGAATTTTTAACATCATGCATCAAGGCTTAATCATCAAACTGTAACATTCTACATTGAAACATATGTTGATGCAAGAAATTGTTTTACACTTTAAATTACTTAGGCATTTAGCAAAAATGTTGATATATCAAAATGCATACATTGTGTCCTTCCCATGTCATTCTATTCACTAAAACCCCTCCAAAATCATGTTTTTATAAAATTCACCAAAATGATTGTAAATTTAGCCATAAAAACATTTATTTAGTTATATTACTACTTGTATAACTCAATATATTTAACTATATTTAGCTTAAATTAGCTAAAATTACAAGATTTTCTTTCCCTAGGGTTGTTGTTTGATGCATTATAATATTGATGTGGAAAATCATAATTTATTTTAATCTAGATAGTAACCTGCTATAAAGCCTAGATTATTGATGAATTTTTTGTATACTACTTACAACCAAAATAAAATCAACACATGCATAAAGTTTCTTGCATCACAACCTAGAAATTTTTTAAATCCTTGAAAATGAAGGACATGTGATGGGATTCTCAATCCCATGATAAAATTAAAACCAAAAGCTTGAATCCAAGCTTAACAATCCTTCTAAACTATGAAACAACATTAATTTAATCCTAGGATTACATCTAGCTAGTAAATTTATTTTAAAATTCCAAATTCCAAAACATCCATTACAGCAAACTAGAGGAATAGTAGAAAACTATACAAAACATTTCTAACTAGGATATGAATAATTCACATTTGAGATCTAGGAGCAAGTGAGTAAGATTGAGGCAATTCCCTACTATTTTTGGCTCCATCCTTGGTTGCTTTCTTGCTACTACTACCACTTGCCATTATGATTTCTTGTCATCTAGCTTCACTATCTCTTTCACTTTGATTGTACTCTAATTTCAAACTTACTTTGATGTAAATAAAGGATTTGGTATCAAACTCTTCTATTTTCATTGCTCTTATAATTTAGAAATGATAGGTTTCCTAATATTTTTGATGTTCATGATATTTCAATGTTACTTAACTTAGCTTTTAACATCTTCTCTTTTAGATGGAAATTATAACCTAATCATAGTCCCACTAAACATGGCTACTCATTCAAAGTCTCTACTTCAACCTTTGATCTTGAGCCATCTTGCAAGCTAGGTATGTAGGCTATTGATCTTACTTCTATTAATTTAACATTAAGCTTAACTTTTCTTATATCCTCTCTAAACATTCCTGAGGATGAATTTTTACCTTAATCAAACCTTTATTTTCTTGATTAAGAGCCTTGTCTAAACAACCACTTACTTAATGTATGAGTATTGAACCTTAAAGGTGAATAGAAGGCCCTTTAGCTTAGTTCTTTCCTTTCAAAGACCTTCAAGAAATTATCCTAGCAATCTTAGAAAAACATTCAAGTTATTTTTCTTAGGGACATAATGATATGTCTAGTCAAGTCCTAAAGCTAGTTCAACGTAAAATCATCTTGGAAAAAGGTTCCAAATCCATTAAATAAAAGGTTAGAAAAATTCATCCTGCTATAGCTTTAGCTATCAAAGAGGAGATTACCAAGCTCTACAATTTTGGATTTATCCACCTTGTCAACTATTTTGATTGGGTTTCTAACATGGTTATGGTTTCCATAAAGAATGGTGGCATTCACATATGCATTAACTTCCAAGACCTTAACAAGGTCACTTTTACGGATAACTTTTCTTTATCTAATATTGATTAGCTCATAGACTCTATAGCTTGTCATGTTCTTCTATCCTTTATGGATGGGTTTTCTAACCAAATCTAGATAAATCCAAAGGACTAATAATATATCACTTTCATAACTTTTTGGTGAACATTTTGTTACACTAAAATGTCCTTTAGACTCAAGAATCCTAGATCTACTTATCAATGAACTATGAATTTTATCTTTAATGACAAGATGTTCAAAACAATTAATCATTATGTTGATGATTTGATCATCAAGTCTATCCTAGCCATTAACCATGCTTTTGACTTAGATAAAGTTCTAACTCATTGTGACAAGTTTAACCTTCATCTTAATTCCAAGAAATGTATTTTTGAGATTCTCAAGGATAAGATGTTAGGTTACTTTATTTCTCAAGTTGGTATAGTTTTGGATCCTAATACGGTTAAGGCTATTCTAAACCTTGCACTACCAATGAACATTTAAGATATACATATTTTACAAGGTCATGTTCAATTGATTCACTACTTTATTTTCATTCTTACTAATCACATTTAGCCTTTAACTTACTTTCTAAATCTCACTCACTTGCTTCATAAATCCAACTCTTTCATTTAGAATGAGAAGTATTAAAAGACTTTTAATTCCATCAAATAAGCCTGAACTACTTTTCCTGTTCTACATCCTCCATAATTCAATTAATATTTCTACCTATATCTTTCTAAATCCAATCAGTTCATATCCATCATGTCCTTTGAAAGATGAGAAGATGCAGTTGATCTTCCCATATATTACATATCTTATCCTTTTTAAACTATGAGACTAGATACTCTAACATCAAGAAGTCTTATCTAAGTCTAGTCTTCACTCTTAAGAAGTGGAGGCATTATCTTTTCAATGCTAAGGTGTTTGTTTTTTTGCAAAGATAAAGTTTCCAACAACCCTTCCAAAAATAATTACTTAGCTCATTGGAAGACTTTCTTATTATGTTTGACCTTTGTTTCTTATCTCAACACTCTATCAAAGGTCAAGCCATAGTTGATCTTATCTCTTTCTTTGAAATAACTAATATTCTTCATAGCTTACATACTAATGCTAAGGACATAGACACTATCCTTTATTTTGATGGAGCATACATTTCCTTTAGATCTACTCTAGCTTATGTTCTTATCCCTTTCACTAAACAAGTTCTTTTTTAGGCTTATAAGCTTAACTTTCCTTATATTAGCAACATAGCTAAATATGAGGCTCTAATACAAGGTCTCTTGCTAGCATTACAAAATCAAGTTACAAATATTACTATTTATGGTGAATCTTAGCTTACTATAAATCAAGTTAATGATGACTATAATTGCAAGTATCCTCACTTAGTTTCTTATTTAGAAATGGCTAAGGAACTCATCCTTTTCTTCTTTGTTCATTCCTTAAGCCACATTCTACACTCTAAACATGCTAGCCAGCTCTTTAACACCCATCACCATCCATGGTGATCCTTCTGCTATATGAGATCAACTCATACAATCTTACCTTGAACAACAATGTTGACCAATTCATGCACTGTGGCCATATGACATCCCTTCATTGTGCTCCACCATCAAGTTCATTGAATGTAACACATCTCATTCATTGGAAAAACCATTAAGTCCATCAAGTGTAACACATCTCATTCAATGGGAAAACCATATTAAATTAGCCTTAGCAAAGAAACATAATGAAGGTTTCACCCCACAAGAAAGGGG
>MNCI01001898.1:67371-159128 GCA_015680685.1 Gnetum montanum
ATGACTCTAAAGACATGAAGGGAGAAGCCTAATAGCCAAAGAAACCTTGGAGTGAGATGTTGTGTCCTCAAACACATTAGCCAAGTGACCAACACTTCAAAACATGATGTGCAAAACTCATTGATTGACCAACATGTCAATGCCATATTGTAGCCATGATGTCAACTATGGAATAAATTGTTAACCTTCATGACTATTTCCCTATGACCTCATTACCATTTCATCATCATAGCCTTATCCCATCATCAAAAGCACTCTTTGGAAATAATTCAACATGACTAAATCAAGCGTGGAGAGCAAACATTGGTGGTGGAAATGTAGGGGTGTTTTGTGTTCTTTGTTGATGCCTCTTGGATTAATCCTTGAGACACCAACAAAGAGGAATCAATGAAACACCACTAGGGATGAATAAGTTTCCCAAATTAAAACTTTGTAACACAAAAGCACACACACCAAATTTAATGTGGTTCCCCAACATGGGTAGTCGATACTTGGAGGGTAGTTTACTAATGCACCTCTAGAATTGTTGCTCTTAAAATGTGGTTAAACGATACACACCTTATACAATATTCCAGCCCCACTTTAGAGTGTTGTGCTTCAACACTAGCCACTCAACCTGGCAAGGTCTCGTCAGACTTGGAACATGGTTTCTAGGCTTCCACAACCTTTACAATCTTGAGCTCTACTTCAGAGTGTTGTACCATAGCACCAACAACTCAGTCCCACAGGATCTTGACAAGCTCAAGTAAGGTTCCTTCTCACAAGAAACACATCAACCCCAAAGGGAAAAAAGAGAGAACAATTACAAGGGATGAATGCAACTTAGTTTACCGATCCTTGTACTTTAAGGTACAACACACTTTACAATGAACAAATGATAATACAATGAAGAGCAACAGAGATTATAATGATAAAAATGATTTGACAATGATTGTAGACAAGCTTGGACATTTCCCAATGCATATGATATCTTCTTATAGCTACCATATTTCTAAATCCATCTTGGAACTACTACAATGGCTAGGAAACGATCACTAACGGTCATTGAAGACATTTTCTTCATGCCTGATACATCTTTCTATATGTGCCTTCAATTCTAGGAAGATGTATTTGTGTAGGAAAGACATCTCTCTAAAATCTCCACTCTAGAAGATGTCTTTATTTGGAGAAAAACATCTTTTTGTAATTAGCTTGTATTTTGTGAAGATTTCTTTTCCTGATGGAAGACGTCTTTGCCTAGGAAAAGACATTTGCTATTTCTTGAATATGTCTTTGCCTAGGTTCACTCCAAATTTATCAAGACATTTGCTATTTCCTAGAGATGACTTTCTTTAACTTTCTTTGTCCTTTGAATTCATCATTCTCTATCCTTAACCTTGATCTTCTGCATACTTTGATAATGATAACTTTTCTTATACAGTATTTGGTCCTTGTCCACATTCTTTGGAATTCTTGTATGTTCATTTGGGACCTTGTGGATGATCTTTTCCTATGTGGTTTAGACCAATTTGTTTCTTGTCATTTACATAGGCTTTAGCTAATCTTGGTTTTCCATGTATGTTGTCTTACAAGCACAATAACCGCACAATCATGCAAAAAACCTTTGACTTCATTTTACTTAATTTTTTGACACACCAAAAGGTCCATAATAACCCTCACCCCATGAAACTTGAGGCTAAAACTTCATTGTAAAATGTGAAGATTATAATCCAAGAGATGCAATTTCACATATTTTAGCTTTTGGGGTTGAAAAAAATACCTCATAAGTGGTCAAAGCCTTAAACTCCAAGTAAAAAAAAAGCCATATCATGCCTATATTTGGGCTTGGGGTGGTGTTAAAAATGTCTTTTGGACTACCAAAATTGGCATTTTGATGGTTTTGTTTTCTTTTTTCTTTTGGGGTGGGGGGTGTGGGTACAACCCCACCTATGCCCAACATTAGGGGGTATAACTCCTTCACCCCCCAATGTTGCACCTTCCTCTCAACATTGCTCTAGTCTAGCCCAAAACTTCAATATTGCTCCAGCTCTAGCATTGATCCTACACCTCAGCATTGCTATTGGTAGGCTTGGGGTGGGTGGAAGAAGCCAAAGTGGGTAAAATTGCCATTTACTATTTTTAATAAATGGAATTGCTTTGATGCCATGGGGGCATCAAAACTTACCATACATAGTAACCATGCTAGATTTGGATACTTGCAACACCTATACATGGCAAAAATCTATCAACAATTAGACAGAAATTTGTAGCCAAATTTATGGCCAAAGCCCTATAAAAACCAAGCTCAAACACCATGAAGGGGTTCCACTCTTTTACATACTTGGCCATATTTTCGCATTCAAGAGCTTTGGAGAACTTGCAAACATAAAGCTTTTGAATCATCCCCAACATGGAACCTACAATCATAGTAACCATTGTTTGATCCCTTTAGATTGTCTGGCATTTTGCACCAATGTTAAGCACCTTAGACTTTGAGACTCATAGAGTGGCTCTTCTTGGTAGGTCAAAACCTCCACACATCTCATCCCTCTACATCACCAATGTAGTAGATCTAGTGAGAAGTGCAATAAGGTTTGATAGCATTGGACATTATGGAACCTCTAGATCATGGAGTTGACCATGGCATTTAAAACCACTAGTTTTAACAAACTCCAAACCCCCATCAAAGTGAACCCCTTTCTTCCTTAGGCACATCTTGTACACATTCTATTAACCATTTTTATTATTATCAAAATAAAGTTTATAGTTCTATTTGTGTGCAAGTTAAAACATAGTTATTTTTCCTATGTTGTGCATTTATTTTTAGGTTTGTATTAATTTTTTTTACTTTGTTACCCTCGTTTAACACTTTCTATGTCCTTGGGTGATCTGCGATCTTGCTTTTTCATGGAGGTCCTTAGGATCTGGGGTTAAAGCTATTCTATGCCTAGAATTTTTTGGTTTTTCAACAACGAAATTTTTCAAGTGCAACAAGGTGGACATACAATAGATTGTAGCTCAAGAGATAGATTTTTGATATAATTATATGGAAATGTCATAAATTGGTAAAGTTGTAAGTAATGTGTAGTTTTCTTATGATCAATGGAGGCAAAGTTTTATGCCTTATGAGAAATAGGACAAAATGTTATGTGGTTTGATCAACTACTCATGAAGATTGGAGTTCTAGTATATCAAAATATAGTATATCAAGATACCATTAAAATTATTCAAAATCTAGTATATCATGATAAGTTTAAGAACATTGAAATAAATGTGCACTTCATATGATAGAAATACTAGAAGAAATACAATTCAATATATATCCACCAAATCCTAGAAAGTAAATGGTTTTACAAAAGTCTTAGCTAGACAAGCATTTCACATCTTTAAAGATTACTTATCACAATACCTACTCTCTCAAGTAGAAGTAATGAAGAAAAGTGGCCAAATGTGTAAAGATCTAATTTTAAAGATATGATACTATGTATGAAGTTTAGGTTACCTCTCCAAATTTCTAATTATATTATTATTTTACATTTCCTATTAAAGATAATTCGAAAGTGTAAATTAAGGAGAAGTCTTAGAGAGTAATTTATACTTTACAATTTTCAATCAAGTATTTTTGTAAGTCTAGATTCAAGTCATAAGTAATTTTAATTCTTCGTAAGAATTATAAATGAAACCTTCTAATGAATTCATAAGAGTAAGGTCATATTGTATGAAATTCAGTCGTGACTTTTCATGTTAGTTATAATTCTTGTTAAAGTCAATCAAAAATATGTATAAGAAGAAGTAAAAAAATTATAACATGTTAGTTATCATAAGGAATAACTAATTTGAACAAAAGGTCAAGAAAAGAAAAGCAAGTAAGTTTAAGATATTAACCTTATTATTTAGAATTCCATTTATTGTTTACAAAGTTATGAAAGTTAATATAAAGTTTTCTTAACCCACTCTTACCTATTTACCTTCCTATAGTAATTAATAAGTATATTTTAACATTGTTTCTTGAAAATTCAGCCAAAAAACTATCAAATCCTAGAGATTTACCATATACTAAATTAAAAGTCACTACTTTAACTTCTATCACTCTAATTTTTACTTCAAGAATACTTGGATGTGCTCCTATTATAGGATGAAGAATATGTCTACTAGAAGCCTCGAAGGTTTTCTTGCTAAAAAATTTAGAAATTTTTTTTTAAAACATGATTTATTAAAAGAATATTAATAGTTTCAAGATTTTCATTGATGAAATCATTTATATAAAGTAATTCTACTTAGGTTTATCTTCAATTTTTAGCTAAGACATGCAACTTTTAGTGAGAGCACTTTTAACTTTAAAATAGTTTCAACATTATTTAGCATAATGAGCTTTACTCAAGGATTTTTTATTTTCAAAATACAAGGTATTTTGGTCTAAAATAATTTACATATAATTGACAAATTCTATGAGCTCTACTTCAACTTGATACTTTCACTTAGCAAATTACCTTTCAAACCATCTTGCATAATTTCTTACCCTACAAGTTGTTCACTACCACCAACAAATCTAATAAATATAACTAATAGTTTTTTTTGTTGCATTCCATAAAGATTTAAAAATGTTTTTTGTAATGGGTCATGTGAACGTTAGCATTCATAAGAAAAAGCATAGGCTTTCAAAAGGAGGAGAATTAATCCTAGAAAGAAAAAAATGCTAATAGGAAAATGGTATGATAGAGTAGCATTTGTATGTAGTTTTGTAGGGTTGTGCTGATAATTGATTGCTTTTCAAATGAATGTTTAAGCTTATTCATAGACAAGGATCAAGTGAATTTGAGTGATATCCACTAAAGCGCAGATGTCTTTTTTTAATTATTTTTTAATTTTTAGGAACATGCAGATCCAAGTTATGTTAAAAACCAGAGTCTTCATTTGTCCTGAACCTAAGGTCTGCAAATATGGTTGCTGTTGCTGCCATGAAAAACGTGCCACAAGCGATGGCTCTCACTGTTACCACCATTTCAGACACGGGAGCATTAATTCAAAGTTCAACCAGTAATTGGTCTGGACATACTTATCCTGATGGACACAAATGTTATTATAATAAAGTCACAAAAGCTAGTCAGTGGGATAAGCCTGCAGAATTAATAGCAGCTAAAAAGCAGCAGACATAGTCATTGGAAGCAACACAGCCAATCTCAAAAGCAATGTAAACTTGATGTTGCAAAAAAATACAAATAACTCTTTATTACTTGTGGAGAATGAACAACAAAGTAGGGATATGAGTGGGACTAGAGCTGTGTTTCTTGGATACAGTGGCATTGTAATAGTAGTCTCACATTTTACGTGATAGAATCTGGATCTCAATTCAGCTGCATGACTCTACACCACTAAGAAAATACTTCTGGGAGCTCGCTCTGGTACGAGCTTGGGTAAACCGAAGCCAGAAGATATGTTGGCAGAGGAGATCACGTTTGGCAACGACGGCCCTTGTCACCAACATCAAAGCAGTGATCACAAGCCATAGCATTGCCAAAATGGCTGCAGGAATCATTATAAAGCCCATGAACTCGCTTCTACTGGCCATGATAGTTATATCACCAACTACCACATCGATTTCCTGCACTTGAACGCAGCATCCACAGTTGGTACAGAACGTAGCCTGCAGCCACTGCAGGTGTCGATACAGAACCCAGTCCACGCCGGCGATGATGCTGATAGAGCCTAGCGGGATGATTGATAGATGCGATTGGTCCACCTGTTATGTAAGCCAAGAATCACTGGTGTATTCGTCTAGCAGGACTTCACATTACGTCCACCTTGTGCTGAAACGTCGCATTGCAACTCCACTCATGCATTTGCCTATACATACATGCGTATATATGCATCAACTCCATCGTTACTACTACTACTAGGATTTTTTTAAAAAATAAATAATAATATATTTTATGATTTAAGAAGAAAGGTGTTTGTAACTATCCAACACTTCGTAACTATAACTTGTATTTTTATAATGAAGGTAACTTCTTAAGGTAATTATGAGTTAATATCCTAAATATTTGTAATTCACCTTAATCTTTTATGATAATTGTAACTACCCAAAAGCTACTATGAAAGGCTTCAAAGGTAGAGTGAGGAGGAAGAATTAATGGGAGATCAAAAAGAGATATATTGAAGACTTGTAAGATGACTTGCTAATTCATCAATTCAATTGCTTTGTTTTAATCCTGTGAGTTCTTTTCTTCTCATTTTATCTTTAGTTGCTTAGCTAATGGTTTAGATAGTATTATGATTGGCATTTAATTTTGGGATTTTCTAATCGCTCTTAAAGGTTTGTTTTGCACAATACTAGACTTTTATTAGGTTTGCCATATAAGAGCTTATGTTGTCTTTGAAAGGCATCTTAAGCAATTTAATAGTGATGTCTTATAGAAATTGCCTATTTGAGTCTAGAGGATCTTGAAAACCTTCGATACTTTGACTTACTTGAAATAGCTTCATTTTTAAAAAAATTTATTGCCTTGGAATTTCAATCTTGAAATTGTCAATTTTTTTTTGATAGGTCTATTGTTTGCAATTCTTAACAACTATTAACTAGCCAAATAAAAGCTTGTACTTGTCATTTACAAAGCACTTTGGTAGTTTAATAAGAGTTTCTTTTATGAAATTGCTTGTTAGGCTCAGAGGGTTTGGACAATTTGTAATACTTAGATTCAATTGGAATAACCTTATTGCGAAGTGTTTTATCATGTTCAATTTATCCTGCCTAAATGCTTGAGATTCACACAAATATGCTTTTCTTTTCTTTTTCTAAATCCTTTGAATCTCCCTCTATTTCTAGTTTTTTTTTTTTTTTTTTTTTTGTGGAACTTTCTTTTTGGAGAAAATTAGGAGTAGGTTATGGTAGAATTGTGCTCAAGCATTTTTGTGAAATTTTATTTGTTTCAAGTAGCTTACTATAGGGGCTATATAGAATAAGTGACTTGAAAAAATAGGAGTCGTTGATGACTCACAGTATTCAACAAAGTTAGTTGAATTTCCTTTTATGGTAGCCAAATATAGTTTTATACACAAACCCAACCATTTCAACAATCACGATAGCAACTACACATTCATGCTTAGTTCGCTCTATAATCATTGATTTTATTTGGAAGTATCTGAGCCTTGGTGTTGCCAAAGACTAGTAAGCACCTAAACCCTATTCGAAGGAACACCTTTGTTTCCCATGATCCAAGTCATGAGATTGATGGCAAACATTAGCGGTCCCAAATGGTTGCCAATACTTTTTCAAGACTGTCATATCAAAAAAATTTAAACTTTATAGGTCCATTAACAAAATAGCAACACCTCATGTATTAACTTTATGAGAACCAAAAATACAATGTAGTTTTTTAAAATGCATTGACTAATAAACTAACATCAAGGGTTGAAACCTTAATCTCTTGAAAGAATAGAAAATCTAAAAATAAATACCAATTTGACAAACACTCCCCAATAATATTTACTTAGGATATATCAAAATGGCCTTGAACATTCCATGATAAAACTAATAATGAGACGACAAGGAAGAGACCTCCATGCTTAATTTTTTAAGCTTAGCACTTATCTCTTAATTCATGTTAGTAAAAGTTGAAACCACATTATTTAATGAGAAAGCATTTGAAACATTAATAGAAGTAGAGAGAAGAAGAAAATAATTCATTGATTTTTAAATTAAATTATTATCTATAGGTCTCTACTTTTTATGTTGCATTAGGTTAAAATTTTTAACATTAGCACTTTCATTGCTAATGCCTCCTAAAATTTTTCCCTAAATAATAACTCTTCTTAGATATATAGAATTTAATAATATCTTCAAATTTAAAATGATTAATAAAAAGTTAAAAACTTGTTGAAGAAGGTTTGATTTGTGTCTACTAAAAATTCTTATTATTTTTCTTTATTGAAAAACATTGTTTTTTCTCCTCACAAATAACTTTTTTATTAAGAAGAGAGAAAATCCCAATAACATGGCCTTCATGATGACAATAGTTACAATATCCTTGTAAATTATGGTATGTAATTCTCTATGAAAAATATTGATTACTTACCTTAATTTTTATTTCTGTCTTCCTCTACTGTAAATCAATCTTTACAAAATAACATATGTGTTGCACACTATCTAATAATGTTTTTGACTTTGTTTTAAGGATTGTATCAATGCTACCAAAAATTTCACTGTCAACACTTTGTAAAATAAGAGGAAGATTTTCTAATTCAATCTATCAAAGAATTTTAGAATAATCAAAAGACTTAGAATCAATATTTACTTTCATATTAAACAATACAAGTATTACAATGATTCATAAAAGCTTTAAGATCCAAGGATTTCTCAATTATTTTAGATTTGGGTAATTTAATAAGGAAAAAAGATATGGAGAAATAGTTCATATGTAAAACATTAATTTCATTACATTCATAGATAGACTAAATCACCAATGTAAAACTCTTATTTAGGTGAATCTATCCAATAATTTATAGAAAGATGTATTAGGAAGTGATATTTTCATATAGAGATTCCTATAAATTATAAGGTAAAACAAAATTAAAATTTTGAGAGACATAACTATTATTGATCTTTATATCATTTTGCATGAATTGTTTCTACCAAAATATCTTCACAACAAATCATCAAGATCTAAAAAAACTTCAAAATGTTGATTATAGCATGCATTTTGAATACTCATACATTATTGAATTTTCATGCCTAATTGTGGATTTCAAAAAAAAAAAAAAGAAAAAAAAAAGAAAAAGAAGAAGAAATGAAGTTAACAAATCAAAGTTCAAGGTGATAGAATGTCCTATTTACATATAAAAATGGAGAAAAGTTAAGTGGAAGCATGAAGATAAGAGACAAAGTCAAAACTCAAGTGAAGACAAATTAGAATTTTTGTTACATAGGGATAACAGTTATGTAATTTATGTTTGCTTTTTTTATAAAATATAGGAAGAAATAAAAAATTTCATTTATTCTTCTTTAATGAAATAGATTGATGGATGAATTTAATCAAACAATAGTCCCAATCTCTTATGCCTCCTCAAATTCTAGCCCATTTTCCTTTACAAAAGATTTGTCACTTTATATACTATTATGGCCTCATTAATTGGCTAAATATGGGGGTATAATATGTTGTATAAGATGATTTAGCTACGATTCAACAATAATATTATTTTAATAATGAAATTTCCTCCATTATTTCATCTATTTTTCATCAATTGTATCATTCTATTATTCAAAGTTATTTTATCAATCATAATTACTTTATAAAAGTCAATTATTCATTACAAAAAATTCAACACTCATTAACAATCATCATTTAGTAATTTCATCAATAATTACTCTCATCATTTCATCATAAGCACAAAATTGATCATTAGCTTCATTAATATCATAAAAAAAATTCAACCAAATTCATTGCAAAATAGATCCTACATATATTTGGAAGATAAAAGGTTATTAAGATGGTACCAATTAATTTCATCTTCAAATTAACTCAAATCATTTGAAACCATTTCATACATTGTTTAGTTTCTTTAGGTGACATCAAGGATCAAATTTGTTTCAAAATCTTAAACTTCAAATTCTTCAAAATTCATATTTTTTACCTCATCACAACCTAACCATAACTCATGGTATCCTTATAATAACATACCATGAATTATTATTAGCTTTTCATCTCCTTAGAACTTAACCACGAGATTGATACCACTCATGATCATCAAAATTATTAAAAAAAACATTCACTATGACTCAATCACAACTCATGATTCTTAACCATAACTCATGGTACTCTTCCAAGACTTATGGTGAAGTATTATAAAATAAAATAAATTGTTTAGAGTGATATTTTTCTAATCAAAATTTCATCAACTAGTGAACTCCAATTTAGCAAAAATTTCTCAAGTTGATAGATATTTTTAAGAGCTTTCTAACAAGCCTAAGATCATCATAAATCTCTAAGTATTGAAGAAGTTATGAGCTTCTAACTTTGACCAAAAAATATATTATGTTACTACAACATGTGGTTAAATTGTGGTAAATACATCAAAATTTTTGGTGAATATATCATGATCCATGGTTTCTTTAATTTTAGTTTTTTCAGCTTTTCATCAAACGATAACTTGTGTTATTCTTGCCATATCATTTGATTTGAATTTTTTACTCTTTTTATGATCATGACTCATGGTTAGATTGTGGTCTAATGACCATAACTCATGTTGTAATACCATAAATAATGGTAAATACACTTCAAATATTTTTATCATATTTTATTAGAATTCTAAACTTTCCATCAAGGAATTCATCTTTCAAATTCCAACACAAAAGCCTCCTTAAGGCTATTATATTTTTTATAATTCTTTTAATGTATCTTTATAATGAAGGTTGGGGTGTGAGATGTTCAAAAATGAATAATAATATTAAATGAAATGAAGTTTTATTATATTGAGACCCATAGGATCTATTGGATAGATATTACATTTTGATGAAAAATAAAGATAGGCTCTACAAATTGATCAAGCACCATTGAGGGCATAAAAAATTCATATAGGGTTTTTGTTGTAACATTATAATGTTATCTTAAATGGGTAGTCACAACATAAGAAAGGAATACATGTAACTCATGTTTAAGGGTGCTTGATTTGTACAACCTACAAATGCACTCTTCTCGAGGTAGTTGAATCTATCTTTTGGTTTCAATGATAAGATGATAATAATATAAACAAAGCTTGTTGACAGTACTCCAACACTTAATTGGAATAGAAACTAAGATATAGTGAGCTTCTATATCTAGTTTATTAAATCTAATATGATGTAAATGAAATTGTCTCTTACGTTTCACGTTAGACCATAGTTGTGTTAAAGCCTTCTACTTAATTAGTTGGTTAATATGCCTAGGATTTTACTACACATCTTCTTTCATTCCCTAAAAATACTAACCACGGTCTAGTGAATCCTCAAGAACTACTTTATAGAATTTGTATTACCTTCAGATATGAAAGCTATAAGTGTATGTAATGAATTGACATAAGGCTTCTACTTCTAATGGTAATAAATCACTTTCACATAATAACATTAAGTAAGATGTTTACATCTTCACCTTTAACTCATTTAGAAATTTTTTAAAAATACTTTTTCAATATCTTTCCAAAGTTTAGCATTAAGTTCAAGCTCTTAAATAACATATCCATATAAGATAGTAGGATATATAATAGTCTTAAAAAATTATTTTTTGACCTTTCAAACCCAAAGTCCTAAATCCTTGCACTTGTTTTTGAAAGCATACAAAGTCTTAAAACCTTTTGCTATTTTTTCTTTGATGCACTTCCTCCACATATAAGTATCCATATAAATGAAACCTTGGTGTAAGTACATCTCTTCTGACCCCATGTTCTCTTCCCTATTTGTGATTTTTGTAGGTTTTAGGATTTGTAGAGATGTCTTACTTGAAAGCTAGGAATTCATAAGTGATTTTTGACACATGGATAAGATGTCTTGAGATTTGTGAAGACATCTCTTCAGAGTGGAGACATCTTAGAGGAGATACCTCCCAAAATACTTTTACATCTCAGCTAGGAGGAGATGTCTCATCAATAAAGGAGACATCTCTCAAACTTACAAGATGTGTTTTGATAGTAGATGATATGAGGAGCTTAAAAATGACTTGTATGGTTGAGAAACTTTTGGAATTACCCATTCTAATTTGAGAAACATATAGAAGAAGATGGAAAAATATAAAAACAATGTGAAATCTTCAAGTTAAGCTTTAGAAAAATTTTCTAGGATTTTTTCTTACTACATCAATAAATATGGATTGTATTTTATGCTTGTATCACCATGAAGAGATGAGATGGCAAGAAAGTACATGTGTTGAGCTTGAGTAAGAGTGTGAGAGAGCACATTGAGTGAGTGCATATGTGGTTGAAACTCCAAGGTCAATTGTGTGGTGTATTAACATGTGTCTTCTTGATCTTGCTTGTGAGTTAAGATCTCAGTCCAATGTTATGGGAGAGATGCTCCATTAATCATGTCTTTCATTGAGAACAATTATTGTATGTTTGTAGAGCCTCATACTCTATAGCATTGTTTGAGTATTTTGAGAGGTTTTAGATGTTTTGTGGGTTGTGGAATCTTGTTGTAATCTTCTTTCAATAATTAAAGATAACTAGTTTTATTTTTTTTCTAGCATATTTTTTTATCGTTTCATAATATTTGAATTTAGTAGGACTATAAGTGATTTTCTATTAGGGGAGGTACAATTGGTTATCAATGTGAAGAAAATTCATTTGTTCAAAAGGGAAATCAAATATTTGGGGCATATGGTTTCTAAGAAAAAAATCATAAATATTAGGGATTGGCCAATTCCTAAGAATATTAGGAGATAAGATCATTTCTTGGTTTAGCAAGTTTTTATAAATAGTTCATAAAAAATTTTAGTTGTATTTCTTGGCCTATGTTTGCTTTGTTGAAGAAAAATAAAAATTTTAGGTGGGATAATGAAACCCAAGGAAGCTTTGAGTTGTTGAAAGAAAAAATTACGAATGAATTGGTGCTTGCAATTTTAGATTTTTAGAAGCTTTTTCAAGTAGAGGTGGATGTAAGTGGAGTTGCCATTAGTAGATTACTTTCACAAGAAGGTAGAAGTTTTGATTTATTTTCTAAAAATTTTAATAAGTCAAGGCAAAAATATAGTATATATAAGAAGGAGTTGTATGCTATTTGTCATGCAATAAAGCATTGGAGGCATTACTTGTTTCTCAAGAAGTTTACCTTGATGATAGACCACAAAGCACAACAATGTTTTAACTCTTACTGAAAGTCGAGTGTAAAGCATAGGAAGTGGGTTGCATAGTTATAGGAGTTTAATTTTGTGTTGAAACACAAAAACAAAAAAGCCAATGTGGTGGTTGATGCATTGTCTAGCATGCATGTGGTGAATTTTAATGCACTTCATGTGGAAGGTATGGGTGATTTTGTTGATTTGTATGAGCATGATGTTGATTTTGGGCAGGTTTTGAGGAGCATAAAAGAACCACTGTTGAGTAGGATAGAACAATGGATGGGCTATCAGATTCAATATAAAATATTATTTAAAAATGGAAAGACATGTATTTTTAATTATGATTTTGGAAAAATCATTTATTTGAAAAATATTGTAGTAGCATGGTAGGTCACATGGGCAGGGATAAAACATTGGAACTTGTGGGTAAATACTATTTTTGGTTGGGTATGATAATTGAAGTTTTAAGATTTGTGAAGGAGTATTTAAGTTATTAGAAATTCAAAGAAGATAAAGAAGTAAATGGACATTACATGCCTTTGCCCATTCCTAAGGATCCATGGGAAAGTATGCCTTTGGATTTTTTGAGTGGTATTTCAAAAATCAAAAGTGGGAATGATGCAATTTTTATTATTGTGAATAGATTCTCCAAGATGACATACTTCATTTTGTGTAAAAAGGTGAGTGATGCTTTCCATGTGGAAAATTTATTTTTCTAGCATTTTATAAAGTTGCATGGAATTCCTTTGAATATTTTTAGTCATAGAGACTTCAAATTCAATAGTTACTTTTGAAGGTCCCTTTGAAGAATTTTAGGAATAAAGTTAAATTTTTCTAGTGCATATCATCCACAATATAATGGCTAAATGAATGTGGTGAATAAATACTTATTGAACATATTAAGATGTTTGTGTGATGGATAACTAAATAAGTAGAAAAACTTATTGTGTCATGTTGAGTTTTCATATAATAATGCTTTTCTTGTTGCTATTGATAAATTCCATTTGATATGAACTATGATTTTATCTTAAGATGGTGGATACCTTGAAAAGATTTGATGATGAAACTCAACTTAGTGTTGATTTTGTGCAAGATATGAGGGATCTTCATGCATAAGTGAAATGAAATCTTTAGAAGAAGGCTAAAGAGAGAGCCCTCAAGAAGAATGAGGGAAAATGAAATTCAAATTTTGTTATTGTTGACTTGGTTTGGATGCACTTGAAGAAGAAGCAATTGAGAGGTGTCAACTTCTCCAAGTTGAAAGCCAAGAAGATGGGACCTTTCAGAATTAAGGCCAAGATTAATGATAATACTTTTGAAATTGATTTAGTAAATGATGTTGATATGTCTTTTGTATTTAATGTTTTAGATCTTGTGCACTATCATGTACTAGTTGATGAGGAGACCATACTGGGTAGCATTGATAACTAGAAGGGAGCTATTGATCAATCGAAGCTTTCAATAGAAAGAAAGGTAATCGAACTCAAGCAGAGGAAAGCTTCGAGAACTTTGGAAGTGAAGAGGCATGATTACTTGATCCATTGGAAGGATCAATTCATGGATGATGCTATATGGATCCATAAGACTAAGCTTCATAAGTGAGGGATCACTTCAAGCACTGCTCCCTTGTTCACATAAGTTCACTTTTTGAAGGGTGGGAGAGTTTGTATAGGAATATTTCTTTTTGATTCTTTTGTTATCTTTCATATGTGTGGTTTTGACAAGTTTTTAGCTTTGTGAAGACATTCTAGAAGTCAAGGATACATTTTATACCTAGAAGTTGGAACTTCATAGGAAATGCCTTGAAATTTGTAAAGATGTTTCTTCAAAGTATAGATGTCTTAGAAAAGAAATATTTTAAAATATTGGGATATCTTAGGTAAGACATATTAGCTAGGAAGATATGTCTTCCAAACTGAGAATACATCTCTCCTGAAAGATGTGCTTTGATAGGAGACAACTCATACAACTAGGAAACTTTTGAAATTACCCATTCCAATTCAAGAAATAGTGAGAAGAAGATAAAAAAAGATAGAAACATCATGTGATCTTCAAGTTAAGCTTTAAGAAGGTTTCATAGGCTTTTTGTTCTACTATGTCAATAAATATGGATTATATTTCATGCTTGTATCATCATGAAAAGATGAGATGTTAAGTAATTTCATGTGTTGAGCTTGAATAAGAGTATGTGAGAGCACATTGAGTGAGTTCATATGTGGTTGTAGCTCCAAGGTCAATTGTGTGGTATATTGACCTGTGTGTTCTTAGTCTTACTTGTGAGTTAAGATCTTAGTCTTAGATTATAGGAGAGATTCTCCATTAGTTGTGTCTTACATTATGAACAAGCATTGTATGGTTGTAGAGCCTCATGCTTTGTAACATCATTTGAGTAGTTTGAAATGTTGGTAATGTTTTGGAACCCTCTTATAATCTTCTTTTGATAATTAAAATGAGCTAGTTTTCTTGTCTTCTATCATATTTCTTATCTTTTCATATTTAAATTTAGTAGGATTGAAAGTGATTTTATATTAAAGAGAACTTGCTCCAGAGCTAAATATTTAAAAGAATATGCTATTTGCACATTGGTACCTCTAAAATGAAAGTTATAATAGGTATTTCTTGTATTCTAGATTATCAATTTGGTTTTATCTACATTCACTTGAAGGCTACATGAATGATAATAATTCTCTAAATTTTTTAACATATTTTGTATATCTTCTATAGTAGTGGAGATCAAGGTAGCATCATCTACATATAAAAGAAGATTCACTACATGGGATCCAATTTTGATTGCATGACTATCTTGCCTGTCACACAATCATTCTTGCATTTTAGCAATAAAGATACCAAAGAGAGTTGGAAAGAGTAGACAACCTTTCTTAACTCTAATTTTTCTCTAGAATTAAAATTTTTTCTCTAAATCATAGTTTTTAATTTTAATAATCACTTCTATAATCTTTGAGTTGCTACAATAAAATATGAAGGAAGGCCAATTTATACAAGTACAACCATAGTTTAATACAAATCACTAAATCCTACTCTGTGATGCTAAACCTACTCCTTTCATATTTGGGCTTGGGACTAACATTGACAAAGTTTAGCAGAGTGTCTAACGATTTAGCAAAAATATTACTCATAATGAACATTCGATAATTATTTAAATTATTTTTATCCCCTTTTTTATATAACAAGATATCTTTAGTAGCTTTCCAATTTTAATTTCATTATTGATCAATTGCTAAATTTACTTTGTATTAAATTTTCCTATGAATAGTAGATCTTACACACTTTAATAATTCTACATATAAACCATTTAAATCTACAACTTTGCTAGATGTTAACTTTTTAATATCCTTTGTGAATTCCTAAAGAGTAAAGTGGAGATGTGCTTATTGTACAATAGTAATGGAATTATCATCTTCTCTTGTAAATAGTTTATTGTAAAATTAGAAAATATATTTAAAATAATAATTAAATGATGAAGAGGCTTTATGATGAAAACATTACCAAAACTATCTAGATTTGCTTTTAATAATGTGAGCAAAATATTCTTGCTATTCCCTAATAAATATCCTTCTCTTGGTTCTAATTAAGCTTTTATATGTCTTAAATAAAATCTATTTGTGACTCTTATTTACATTCTTAATATTTAGAGTTCAACAAATCAATGAAGAGAATGTCTAAAGAAAAATCCCAATGGTTTTGAAGATATCTTTTCAAGTTTTCATTCTTACAACCAATCTTGAAAAACCTTCCATATGGATTAGAAAAAGGATTAGTTATTACCCTTATTCAAAAAACATCCTCATGAGTTTTTACTTCTTACTAAAGGATTTCTTGTAAAGAAAAGGAGAAAATTTTGACTAAAGACAATAGAAAGCATCAATTAAAAATGATGAACAAATAAATATAGAAGTTGAAATCTTTCCATCCTTGAGCCTCCAAAAGAAAAATAATTTAATATAGAAAAAAGTAAATATTAAACTTTCATAAGAAGCCTTTTTACTTGAAGTTATAATTAAAAAGTGATACTCATCAATGGCAAGGTACCCTTATGTCCAACCATACAAATCACAAAGCATTCACATGCAATGTAGTCAAATTCTGTGAACTTTATAGTTTTTGGTACACTAGTCTTCTAGGTAGTGAACCTTGCCCTAAGGTCATTCATTATCTTCCTAATTACACTTGTGAAGTACAAAGGTATGGTTAAGTGAAACTGAGACATATGATGTTTATCATTTTATATTTTATGTTCTTTGGTGCTTTGAAGAGAGAGATAAAGTAATTTAATAAATAATCTAAATTAACTAACTAATTGATCTCTAACTAATCCTAACATAATCATCTCGTCTCACTTTTTGTACATTTCTTGAATCCATGTATCCACTATTAAGTTACCAAGTGCTATGCCAATGGGTGCACCAAGTAATAACGCTACTGGGATTACCAAATAGATGCGTGTTATGCTTGAAGTGGTCATACTTATGTAATTAATCTATTTAGCTTATCTCACTTAATTACCTAATTAACTTAATTATTGAAAAACATTAAATAAATAACTAAAATTACTAAATGTATAAATGAAATATCTAAACTATTCAGAGTGCTACAAGGTTTATCAAGACGTTTATCTTTATTGCCACACACACTGTCATGCTTAGCTACAATAGTGCTCAAATAAAGATCTGTACACTTAATGACTCCTACTATAGGCACTTAGGAGAAATATTCTAACTTTCAAATGAACAAGCTACAAGATTTTAGCTACTACTATCTATCAAATGCCATAATTGCAGCTCGTAAGCATGTATTTATAGCAAAAAATGAACCCTACATCAATGGGGCTGCATTGACGCAGCAAACGATGCATCTATAGGGCCCAGTCAATGGGGCCATGTTAACAAGGCCTCATTTACATAACCAACTATGAGTTATCATACCTCCACAACTAAATGAAAACTTGTCCTCGAGTTTCCTTATAAAATTGGGAAGGTATGGGGTCATTGACTATCTTTTAACAAAACAAAGAAAATTGACTTGACAAAACTGAGTGCCCAAGTGTACAAATCAACACATTACAAAAATTATGGTGTTCATCACATAAAAATTAAACACCATGACATGACTCTTCAAAATTGGACAACATGTCCTCTGATGGCATAAAGTTGGTGGAGAAGATTAGATAGTCTTAGGTGATAGTAGCTCTTGAGACTCTGAGGGACCTTCATTGGCTTTAGGCATGTGCGGTGGTCGAGGCAATTGTGGCTATCCTCTAGCTATTGTAACTTTTGATAGGAGGGGAAAAGAATCTAGCAATGCTTTCATTTTCTCCTTCTTACTCCTAGGATCATGCACCATCCACATAGCTTTATCAATGTGGGTTAGAACAAGCACATCCCAAGGATAGGGAATCACTAAGAATAGCTCTTTTACGTTGATGAACCAGGTAGTGAATTATTTGTGCTTGATGTTGATTCTCTAACTTCATCTTTCAACTCCTGGTAATCATTCATTCTCTTTGCCAAGTTCTTGACAGTTGATTATTGATCTATGAACTATGCCTTGAGAACTTTGAGTTTAGCATTTGTTGTCTCAAGCTTTTACTTTGTGTCTTTATGGTTCTTGAACTCAAACTCATACAGTAAGTACAAGTTGGCCACTTATTTTTTCAATTCTAATTATGGTTGTCCAGTTGTCAACATAACTAGGTTTTCATAGTAGAGATTGGCCAATTTCATGTATTCTATCATTTCTTCAATTTGCAACTCCTTTAGGTAGATCTTTGCTTTGTTATAGGCATTGATCCCATCAATGATGGGCTATTACACTTCTCTTCCTTACTAGAGTTGCTAGAGTGCATTGTTTACTTTTGCCTTAGCCATTTGAATATGTTTCTCAGTTACTTCCTTTTGTAAGACAACCTATTCTCTATAGTGATTTTTAACTCTTTCAAACTTAAGAGCCTCATTCTTCTAGGCGACGATCTTAATGGCAAACTTCTGGCGTAAGGCTTGGACTTTCTCCATAGATAGATTTCAATTTTCCATGGTCAATTTCCTTAATTCTGTGTTTACCCTAGCAAGTTGCTCCTATTATTGATGAATGAATTCTTACATTTATTGGTTCTATGTATCAACATTATGCAAGCGATGTTTTTTTGCAATTAGTGATTCATTTTCCTAGTGCATTTGAATCAAGTCTTTTTGAACCAAGTAGACTTTTGCTTCTACTATAGACTGTTTGAAGATGGTTATTACTATTTCCTCCTCAACTTGTTTTATTTATTCTTGAAGCCATTTAAAAGCTTCATATTTGGTTGTTATTGGGCTAAGGAGCATGGGATCAACAAAATGGGCATGTAGTTTAGCAAATTTTGTAGCCAAGCATTGATTCTATGCTTGGGCCATTTCAAGTTTTCCCTTTAGGATGATGCACTTGCTCTTTGCTTCTAGTAGCTCCAACTAGGTTACAATGATGTTGTCTAGAAAAGCGAAGATATTTGGACTTAGTTGGCTAGTTCCTACTAGTCAATCCAACAACTCTTCATGCTGGGATACACTCAATTTTTGATTAATTGATCATACCTATGAACTTTTGCACATCTTGAAGTGTAGATACATCTAGTATAGACACTATAAGTGCATTAAGCACTTCAGCAATTTGGTTAGCGACTACTTTAGTAGTGGTCTTCTATTCTTGGTGCTGCATCACCAATACAATTGCCTCCTCACCATCCTCCAAATACACCAAAAAGGAGGTGGAATTCTTAGAGATTTTTGGGAATAAATGGTGTTGATATAATGACATTATCACCTCTTGAGCATTAGAATCTAACCTTACAGGCAACTACGTTCATTGGGTAAACAACATTCATCCATCCCTTTCCATCTAGATGATTGTTTGAGCCATCTCATTAAGGGACTCATCACAAGTTAATATATAGATGGTTCTACACCACTCATTCCTAAATGCTCCTCTTGTTCACACAAGAGTTGTTCTCAAATTTTTTGTAAGTGCTCAATGGCTGTATGAGCCTCCAATGTTGTTTTTCGAGTAGGTGGTGGAGGTGGTAGTTGTTGCTCCTCTTTTTTAGTCATAGTAGGTGTCTTGTCCTTTATTATTTTAGACCACTAGGCTAAAGGAGCATGTCTAATTATGTCATTTACATAGCAGATAATCCCTTCCCTTCTGCAAAGTTTCTAGATGAGGCATGGAAAAGGCAAGGTTTTCCTTCCATGTTCATTTTCTTTAAAGCACTTTTTGATCTCTAAATAGATCAATAGTGGAAGGTTTACTAGAAATCTCCTGCTTAGAGTGTAACATGCTTAGGATGAAAAGGTAGTCATCTTGCTAGGCCTCACCGTTGGATTTAGGTGATAGACCATGATGTTGAAGTATACATGTTTTGCTAATGTGAGTGCACTGTATTCCTTATGGTCGATCCCATAACGTTGCTAAGTCCATTTATTTTTGGCCTTAGGGTCATCTTATGTTAACAATTTTTCTAGTTATGTCTTAGTATGAGGCAACCCTAGCACCTATGCAATAGCTTTAGCTGAGTAAGACACTTGAATATCCTTAATTTTCACTATGAAACTTGGCCCTTTGTTGTTCTAGAAGAGATACATCTCTTCCATGTACCATTTCCCACTAGAAGTAATGATTGGCCACATGGGAGAGGTTTGCAATTGTGTTTTTACCTCTACTAGAGCATGCTCTAAAAATGGTCCAAATTTCTATTCCTAGAGAATTGAGCATTGGATATCATGAGGCCTAATGATGTCAAGGTAGGCTTGTGTTAGTGTGACTTCAAGCCTTGAAATGGGTCTTGGTGCTTCCCATTATTGCGATTATTCTAATGGAAATTATTTTTCAAGAATCTATCAAATAGATTCCACTTCTTGCTCCTCTTGAATAGGTCTCATTGCATGGGTTGCCTCTGGTGACTCCTAGGCCTGTTCTTGTTGGCCCCTTCCAGTTCTAGGCCATTTTTCCTTGGTTGAGAAGGTCCTCCCTCCTGCTATCATTTCAATTTTGGTGTCATTTGCAATCACAACATGACCATAGGTTAGCAATTGTTGTGTAACATGAAATGATTGGGATACCTTATCTTCTTAGGATAGTTACACTTCACTAAGTTGTAATTATGGATGATTTAATCAATTTTAATCATTATTTTATTTATGTTTTAATGTTAACAAGTCATTTAGAAGGGTGTTGGAATGGTTAACTCTCAAAATTTGATGGTTTCATATCATTGTATTCATTAATCCTTTAGGGGAATTAGATAAATTTTTAAAAAATTTCATTAAAAACCTTAAGGTTTGTGGCCCCCACGATTAAGAGCTTACCTTAAATAATTGTAGGATCAAAGAATAAAGTGATTTGGACAAACAGTTAGGAAGTTATGGGCTCTAAAAAATGGCAAAAACTCCCCTCATGTTATGAAGAAAATGTCAAAAAATTGCAAAGTATATGGTAGTATATATAGAGTTTTTAACATGTGTTGATAGGGCCTTGTCGATGGGGCTGTTGACCACTGTAGACTTTCGTTGAATTTGGTCAAACTTTCAAAATAAAAGGATTTTTTAAGTGAAATTTGGATTAAATGAAAGCTCAAAAAGCCATGAACATGATAAAAATAGTAGAAGCGAGCATTGGAGTTTCAAAAAATTTAGAAAATTGAGAAAATGGTATGGAGAATGAATTTAATGAAATTTTAAAGGAGGACTGAGTGGGATACACAATGGGATAGGTGAAAGATAGGATTGTAACAATGTCCAAAGTAAGGAACTTAACTAACCAAGCCAAAAGATATGCAAGTGGGTCCTTCCCATAGTAGGCACATGCCCTTTTTGCCCTTGCATAACCTCAACTAAGGAGCCTATGGGCCCCATAGTTAATAAATGATCATAAAAAGTTAAGGACCAACCTAGGAGAATCTATCTAAGAATTCCAACACATCAAACTAAGACATCAAGCATAATATAGAAATTGGTAGCGAGGTGAGTTATGGTAACATAGATGAATGGGATGGAATCTTGAATTAAGGTCATAAGAATTCCCTTGTGGAGTTTGTGTTCAAAATGACTTGAGAAGATCCATCCTTAGTCTAGATCAAAACCAACCTATTTTAGTGACTTTGCATTACCACTTCAAGACTAATCTACCCACTCAAGACAGAAGAGTTCTCCCACAAAATAGCCACCATTCTGTAAAGAGAAGAAAAGAGAAGTAGGAAGTGAGAGAAAGGGCCTTAGTTAGAGGGAACCTTCAAGCCTGGGTAACATGTATTTCTAGTCCCATAACTAGTGCTTGTAGCCCATTTATTTGTTTAAGGGATGTGCTCTGAATTCCCATCATTTTTCTTTGTGGGAGCCGCACCATGAAAAGACTTTATTTGACTTCCTATTAGTGGTTGGAATGGAATGGTAAGAAGTCCATGAAAAGACACTCAAGCACTCAAGCAAGCAGAAGAGTACAAAGTGTATTAAATCCCCTTGAAGTCACCCCCTATACAAACCTTTGAATCCTTCTCAATTCTAAAAAATTCCAAGGTCATCAATTAATTAAAAGTTTTTTTAATGAAAGGGACCTCAAACTTCTAGAACAAGAAAAAAATAGAGTTTATTGGATGTGTGGATGACATGGACTCATTGCCTATTCCATGAAAAATAAACCATCTCATAGTCATCAGACATCAAAATTCAAAAATAGAAACTAGACATTGACAATCACAATTGATGAGTGGTGAGGTACCCCTACACTCAACCATACGAATACGAGCGTTACACGTGTGATCCAGTCAAACTCTGTAGACTAAGTGCCTACATGTCTCATGGAACACTTAAGGTTAATCATTTGTTGTCTTCCCAGACTTACTCATATTTGTCATGGTTGTATGGTTAAGTAAGTCTGAGGTATATGATTTTTATGTCTTTTATGTTTTATCTCCTATGCTAATGAGGTGAAGGGTGAAGAGATTAATTAACTAAATTTAACTAACTAACTAAGAATTAATTAACCTAGCATTAGCATTCGTTCCCACTTACCTTTCATACCTTGAACCAATGCAACCTTAGTTACCAAATGCTATTCGTTCTTGAGATTCCCAAGTGTAACGCACATGCTCGAAGTGGTCATACTGAATGCACTTAACTATGGGAGAAGGGTTGAGAGAGATTTAATTAACTAATAAAGAATTTAAATGATAAATAATAAATAATAGTAGGTAAAGCCCTATTTAGCCTATTTCATGCACTACAAGGTTTATCCAAGAAGTTCATCTTTATTTCCGTACACAAACTTGTGTTCAGGTACAATATTTGCTCGAATAAAGATCCGTTCACTTTGGAGTTCCTACTACAGGCACATGGAAATTATTCTATCTCTGGAGAGGTAAAATTGCCAGAGTTTCATTACAGTCTAGGCCTAGAATGAGAAACAAGGAAGAGTAGCCTTTTATTTATAAACTTGACGGTGCATTGCGATATCGTGTATGCGATATCGCGGGGGAGGACACAATATCACGAGGGATGCGATATCATGGCCCATGCGATATCATGTCCCATCATACCCCCATGACTGAATAAAAACTCGTCCTTGAGTTCCTTACAAAATATTAGGAAGGTATGGGATTATTATCTGAATGAAACTAATGGTGAATGGGATGACATGTAAACGGATCATCATTACAAGACATGACAAAACTGGTGTTCATGACAACAAGAGTGAACACCTTATACATTTGACATCAGGCCTTATTTGGTAGCTGAGAGAGAAGAGAGAAGAGAAAAGAAGTCTCCTGCTGCCGATGCCAGGATTGCACCTTTTTTTGTCTATCCTTACACGTGCCATCAATCTTGCTCCTTGCATAGCTACTTCCGCATCAATCCATTCCAAGTGTTCCCTCCAAATCCAATCTATTGTTGCATTATTACCATCTACATATACAACACAATCTTATATCAGCAAGGGTAAATGAATTTCAATGCAACTGATACCTTGCTTGGGTGAAAGGTCCATTGGTTGAGTTGTGGTATGGCTAATATGGATCTAGAGATATAATCGTGGTGACTACCGAAGGTGTAGGGGTTAGGAGAAAATTGAAAAAATTTGGGTCTAGACTCCCATGACTAAGAGAGAACTGTTGGTAGTGATAGAATGGAGAAAGAATAAAGAATAAGAAAGATGGAGAAAAAGACAACTATAACATTGATGAAGTGGATGTCAAGATGGAAATGAAAAAGAGAGAGTGGATTGCAAAAATGTTAAGGGAAAGAATTTAATGGATGCATTAAATAGGAATGCCAGTGGGTCCTCCCCAAAGTAGGCTCATACCCTTAATGCCCTAATAAACCCACATTCAAAGAGTCTGTAGGCTCCGAGAATGTCATTTGGAATAAGAGTTAAATTCTTAACAACAAGAATTTACCAAAAAGAAAACAATGCATCAACCAAGATATACACTAATGATACAACCAGCAATGAGGTGAACAATGGAGGAAGAATGATGGAAAGAAGAAAATGGAATGGAATCTCAAGAACAAGGTGGTGTACAACCCCTTGTGTATTTCATGGTTAATGTGACTTAGCAGATCCCATTCTAAGTCTGACCTCAAATAAACCACATTCAGTGACTTCGCATCAATGCATTTGGTCAATCCATCCACTCGAAGTAATAAGAATGCCTTTACCCAAGAGCCACTACCATTCCTACGAAATGAAGGAGGGGAGAATGGGAAGCGAGAAGGGCCTTAGTTAGAGAGAACATGTTTATTTTAGTTTCATAACTAGTGCTTGTAGCCCAAATTTTTATTTCGTCTAAGGGGTGTGCATTGAATTCTCACTGGTTTTTTTTGTGTGAGAACCACACCATGCAAAGACTTATTATTTTTATTTACTCAGCTTCCCGATAATTGAGTAACATCGAAACGATAAGAAAAATTAAGAATAAAACATCCAAGTACCCAAGAGAATGGCCAACACAAATGCATCAAGTTCCCTTGAAGTCACACCCTTTTCAATCCTTGAGTCCTTCCTTAGTGTGAGAAATGCCCAGTCACTGATTCGTTAGAGTTCTTATTATTTTGAAGAAAGGGACTGTACAGTTCCAAGCTAAGAGAGACCATAGAATTTTGTGGATGAATGGATGAAGTGGACTCATTGCCTATCATATCAAAAGAACCATATCATATTATCAACATCATAACTTAAAGGTAAAAACCAAACATTAGCAATCAATAGGAAAATAGTTCATACCATCATGAAGAACACTTATTAAATGAAAAACTGGACAATATGGATAACACGCACACACACTCACACAAAGAAATGAAAAAGTGTAACGATGTTGTAAAACAAAAACAATAAAAGTTAAAGGAATTTGTAAAATAAAAATGTGTAAAATAGAATAAAAATATGTAAAACAAAAATGTGTGAAACAAAAATGTGTGAAATAAAAACTAAAAAGAACTAAGGGTTTCAGATGATTAGCGTAGGTGGCCATCTCCCCCATGACTAAATTGAAAGGGAGAGATCTGAAATAATGAGTGAGGTTTTTCATTATTAGAGATATAATTTGCATTGGCTGTTCTTGGTTCATGGAAGGGTTTTGTTTGTTGCACATTGACCAGTAACCTCTTATCTGGGCTTTCAGGCTTGTATATTGTCATGGCTCCTAAGGGAAAGGTCGTATGAATAATATAAGGTCCTTCCCACAATGTTTGAAATTTCATATGTTGTGGTACATGTGTGGGGTTCCAATAAAGGACCTTGTCTCCTGGTTGGTACTTAACCCTTCAAATTCTTAAGTCATGACACTGCTTGTTATGTGCCTTATGTAACTCATTTAAAGACAGAGCAACCAATCTATTCTCTTCTAGCACGTTTAGAGTTTCCAATCTTTGTTTTTGTGCTAGGTCAAGGTCAAGGTGAAGGTCACATGCCATGGATAGTATATGGAGCTCATTTTGTACAGGGAGATTTGGCAGTTTTCTGTATACTAACTCATAGGGAGAGTAGCTTGTAGGGAGTTTCCAAGTGGAGTAGTATGCCTAGAGAGCATCATTTAGTTTCGTGCTCCAATCTCATTTAAATTTGCTAATCGTTCTTGTTAATATCCTCGTAATCTCTAGATTTGTGACCTCGGCTTGGCCATTAGATTGGGGGTGATAAGGTGTAGTTAACTTATGTTCAACCCCTAAGCATTGCATTAGTTTGCGAAAGGTTGCACCCATAATGTATTTCATTATCAGAGATGAGTGCACACAGCACACCAAACCTATTTACGATTTGTTGTTGTATAAATCGTGTAGCTGTAGGCGATGTGTAGTCTGTTACAGTAGCTGCTTCAGCCCACTTGGTTAAGTAGTCAACCGCAACAATGATATAAGCTTTCTCATTGAACATTGGTGTGATGGGCCCCATAAAATCTATTCCCCAAATGTCAAAGGGTTCCAAAGGTTGAATCCATTGTTGCAGACCCTCCATTCTAGTAGTCATTCCACCATCACACTGATAATGCTCACAGGATTGGACAAATTGATGGGCATCCTAAAATAGCATTGGCCAGTAGTATCTGGCAAGCAGGATCTTAATCGCCGTTTGTTTCCCTGCATAGTGGGCCCCACAGGGACCCTCATGAGCATCTTGGAGAACTTTCAATTGATCCTCATCGGGCACACACCATCGAACCAAGCCTTCAGGATAGAATTTATAGAGTTTTCCCTTGATTTCCATGAAGTAATTGGTTTTTTGAAGAAATTGTTGCTTCTTTCTAAAGTCCAACCCTTGTGGTGTTTGTTGGGAAAGGAGATAAGTAAGAATGCTACTATACCAAGTTGTTCCGGTGGGTTGGTTATTCACTACACCAGCAAAGAGGGTTTCATCAGGAAAATGATTAGATATGGCATATTCATACTCTTTGTTGTCCCAGAGCAACTGAGATAAATGATCAGCAACTATGTTCTTGGTGCCCTTTCGATCTACTATTGTTAGATCAAACTCCTGGAGGATTACCAACCAACGTATAATACGAGGGCTAACCATTGGCTTGTTCATAAGGAACCTAATTGCACTATGATCTGTATGAATATATACTTTGTAGCCTAACACATAGTGCCTAAATTTTTCCAGTGCAAACACTATAGCCATTAATTCCTTTTCTGTAGTTGTGTAGTTGAGTTATGCACCGGCAATACTCTTACTTGCATAGTGGATGTAATAAGGAAATTTTTGTTCATCTAACTGTGTTAGTATGACTCCTAAGGCATAATTAGATGCATCAGTCATTATATGAAATGACCTGGACTAATTGGGGGCTTGTAGAATAGGGGTTTCCACAAGCCTTTGTTTTAGAGTTTGGAATGCTCATTCACATTCCCTGGTCCATTTGAAGGGTGCATCATTTTTTGTTAATTCCACCAACGGTTTGGAAATCTTGGAGAAGTTATTAATGAATCTCCTGTAGTAGCCAATGTGTCCAAGGAATGATTGGATGTCTTTAACAATTTCTCGTTGTCGAGTAATTCCTTGGATGACCTTAACTTTTTTTGGGTCTACCTCTATCCTTGATTGTGAAACCTTATGCCCTAGTACTATGTCCTCTTGAACCATCAAATGGCTTTTTTGCTAGTTGAGCTTTAGGTTGGTTTCAATGCATCATTTTAGTACTTGCTCTAACCAGTTCAAGATTTGATCAAAGCTTGTCCCATAAGTGGAGAAGTCATCCATAAAGACTTCTACTCCGTTACCTATTTTCTGTTGAAATATGCTTAGAACTAATCATTGGAACATGGTAGGGGCATTGCACAAGTCAAATGACATTTGTTTATATGCAAACATCCCCCAGGGACTAGTGAACATTGTTTTGGCTTGGTCTTCTGGTGCGATTCGTATCTGGTTGTACCCACTATAACCATCCAGAAAATTGTAGTAGCAATGCCCTAATATAATGTCTAAGACTTGGTCAACAAATGGCAATGGGAAGTGATCCTTGAATGCTGCCATATTTAATAGCCTAAAATCTATACATACCCTCCATTTGCCTTCTTTTTTAGGTACAATTACTAGAGGACTAACCCATTCACTATCAGAAATGGGATAAATGAACCCAGCCTTGAGAAGTTGCTCTATTTTTTCTTTCACTATTTATTTCAACTTCAGGTTCAATTGCCTCTGTGGTTGTTTTTGAGGCTTCATGGAGTGGTCCATGTAAATCCTATGCTGGCATATCCTAGGATCTATTCTGGTTAATTTAGGATATGACCAAGCAAAGGCTATTGACCACTTATTTATTACCATCAACAAACTCTCTTTTTGCTTGGGAGCAAGCTTTGCGTTAATGATTACCGATTTTCCATTTTTAAGGATCATGTATTCCATACCGGTGGGCAACGATTTTAAATCTAGGGGCTCTTGTTTAAATTCCTTAGGAATCTCCAACTTCCCCCAGTTAATGTTTTTAGAATTAAGGGTTGGAAGTTGGCAACGAACTTGCTCAAGTATGTCTACGATTTCAACATAAGCATTAGTTATCCCCTTAGTGAGTTCCATGCATGTTATCGAGCTGCTCTCTTGATCAGCCATTAGCCACTAGGTGTTTTCTTGTTGTGTGGTTGCTGCATATAGAAAATTTTGTATGTCAATGTCTTGTGCACATCGATTGCATGTAGGAAATGTTAAACTTTGTATCACCCATGATTTCTGCACGCAATGACACCTTATGTCACTATATGTGATGCATGAAACTTTCTTCTTCTCAATCTTTTCAAAAATATTTTTCTTGGATATTTCTAGGGAAAGATTACAGATTCCTAGGCGTGCATCTATTGTACTTATCCATGCCTTTCCCATTATTATTGGGAAGTTTCCTTTATCATTATTTATTTGGATCACCAAGAAATCAACTGGGTATGACCAATCACCCACGATGGTAACAATGTCCTCAACCTATTCCAAAGGAATGGTGATAGATTGGTCAGATAGCTCTAAGTGAATGTTGCTCTTCTTGAGTGGAGGTAGGTCCCAGGTTTTATACAATTCTTGTGAAATTAGGTTGACCCCAAAGCCTGAGTCAAGAAGAGCCTGATGAGGTTCATTCCCAATGACTTGAAGATAAATTAGGGGACTTCCAGGATTAGAGAATTTCTTGGGAAGGTGGCCTACCTTAATCTAGTTGGTAATAGTGTGTGTTAACATAACCATGTGCATTGGTATCACTTTTTGGTTTGAAGGAGGTCCCGAAGCCTTATTTGATATGGAGGTGTTGAGATGCTCAACCACTTGTGAGGATGAGGGCTTGGTGGGATTGTTGGTTATGAAGAAGGGTCTTTTTGACATAAGATTGTTAGGACCAACTGAGAATTGAGGAGCCCTCGTGACATTAGGTTGCTACATTTGAGTGGGAAATACCCTTGGCCTTGTTGGAGTGGTTGGTGATGGAGCTATTTGTGTAAGAGGTGTAGATGGGTTCAAAGGATGGCATGCATGTGGAGTGTTCCTTCCAGGAGAGGTAGTCTGACAATACTCTGGAACTGGGTAGTGATTTTATGGAGTTATGTGACCCATAGAGTCACTTGGAAAAATTGGTTGCTACACGTAATAGCCATACGGATCTGGTTACCAGTAAGGGTATTGTTGCCTAGGTGGTGGCATCCCCCATGACTGTGGGTGTTGCCACTGCTAATGCTGCCCGATGGGTTGTGGTGGAGTTCCACTTGGATAGTATGTTAGCGATTGGTGAAACTGTCTTGGGTTACCTTGGGGATAAGGTAACCTTCGGGGTGTCTACCATTTGTTAAGTCTCAAGTTAAGTGCATACATCCCAGACTCTTGTAGATATGAGATGATTGGATAACATCCCTTAGGATGGTCATATTGGCAGATCTCACATCCACCATCATTGTCTGTGTCTGAGTCCACAACCTCATCAGAGATAGTTATTTTTCCCTTATCCTTGACACATGCATGGACTAAATATCTCCTCTTTTTCTTATCAAAGTCACTACCTCGTTCCTCCTTAGACTCCTCTATAATTTTCAAGACAGTTTCAAGTCTAGAGTCTAAGGAATCCCAAAATTGATCCACCTTAGCCGGCACTTCAGTTGTTATCTTTTGAAGTGGCAAGGTTTTTCTATTCACCAATTCTTCGAGTGGTGACTCATCCTCCTCATCGCAGAATCTCACTCCCTTCTTTTGAAGGGAGAGGTCATGGTTATATTCTTCCATGCTCTCTCTTTTCCATAGCTCCCCTTCTTCTTTGGCTACTTGCTCTAACAATCGATGAATTTCATGGGATCTAAGTTCAGATAATCTCCCTTGGGCATATGTCCCAAGGGTTCTCCTAGTCTCATGTCTTAGCCCATCTACGAGGTGGCATAGTTGATCCTACTGTGTGTAGCCATGGCCAGGGCAATGATGTAGCAATGCATAGTATCGGCCCATGGTAGCATCCAAGGGTTCATGATTATCATGCTTCCATCCTTGGATCTATTTACACAAATTAGACACTCTGGAGTATGTTTGGTATTTATCGTTGAACAAATCTAACATCGTACTCCATCTCCTAATGGTTTCCGGCTCTAAGGATCGGTACCAACTCTCTGCTTCCTTTATGAGTGTCATAGGGAACAACTTTAGTTTTTGCCACTTGTTTTCTATATTTTGCAAGGCACAGGCATCATGGAATTCCTGTAAATGATTTTGCAGATTCGCATTATATCCCCTTGGAAGCGTGGGATATTTTTTATGTCTAAGTGCTTGATTTGACTATCTTTTTGATGCCTTGTGGGTATCCTAACTACCTCCGTGATATCTAATATACTCTGGGTTGCTAGTAGGGGTTCATCATGATCATCTCTCTAATGACGTCTATGATGCCTATGTTGTTCCCTACTTTCCCTTCGTTCATGCCTTGATTCTTTTGAGTGCCCTCTTCCTCTCTCTCGACTCTGTCGTCGAGGTCTCTCATTATGCTCACCTTTATCCTCACCGTTATGCTCTCTATGGCTACATCCCAATGTGGAAGAAGAGGGTGAGTGATGTGATGAAGGGGAAGAAGAAGGAGAACCATCGCCATGACAATGTTTCTTACCTTCTCTTCAATGGCTGTGGCCTCGATCGTGACGACGATCCAAGTGCCCATCCTTGTCATGTGTTTTTGTTCCCTCAGTGAACACTTGGTGTTCATGGGTATCAGAACTGGGGTTATGAATTGTGGAGCATAAGTTCTGATACCCTAAATCCTCACCATCATTAGGAGGGGGAACATCCTTCAACAAAGAACCTGTTATAATGGGTTCACCATATCCGATTTCACTTAGGACATGTGGGACCCCTTTGCCCTTCAACAATGTATGGTGGCTCTCTTGTCGCAAGTCCCTTAAACATTGTGCTTCTGTGGGATGGTAATCCCTTGTGTCAAAATCACCTACAATGTATTCAGCATATAGCTGTGTCATGCTAATATGTGCCAAAGCACGGAGGAGCATGTTGGGGACTACACGATCTGGATGTAACACTATGTTACCTTGAAAATCTTGCCAACGTAGCCTATTCATCTTGATGGAGGATAAACGTGAAATTGGGTATATACTCATCAGGATGAGTATATACCATCTAATATTGTTGAGGAACAAGCATATCTCGGTTATGCATGTTAGAATGCCAACTATTTCTTGTATGATCCCTAGGTGGTGAAATGCTCATATGAGTAGAAGACATCTTAGTTTATCTTGGTGTGCTGATTAACCGTTATATAATTTTTTTTTTAATTAACCCTAATGGTTCGTTTAAGCTTCTAACGATGTGGATAATTTCCTATGTCCTACTTAGCGCACAAACACTTAGTCCCTGGCAACAACGCCAATGATGAGTGGCGAGGTACCCCTACACTCAACCATATGAATATGAGCGTTACATGTGTGATCTAGTCAAACTCCATAGACTAAGTGCCTACATGCCTCATAGAACACTTAAGGTTAATCATTCGTTATCTTCCTAGACTTACTCGTATTTTTCACAGTTGTATGGTTAAGTAAGTCTGAGGTATATGATTTTTATGTCTTTTATGTTTTATCTCCTATGCTAATGAGGTGATGGGTGAAGAGATTAATTAACTAACTTTAACTAAATAACTAAGCATTAATTAACCTAGCATCAGCATCCATTCCCACTTATCGTTCACACCCTGAACTAATGCAACCTTGGTTACCAAACACTATTTATTACTGGGATTCCCAAGCATAACGCACATGCTCGAAGTGGTCGTACTGAATGCACTTAACTATGGGAGAAGGGTTGAGAGAGATTTAATTAACTAATAAAGCATTTAAATGATAAACAATAAATAATAGTAATTAAAGTCCTATTTAGCATATTCCATGCACTGCAAGGTTTATCCAAGAAGTTCATCTTTATTTCTGTACACAAACTTATGTTTAGGTACAATATTTGCTCGAATAAAGATCCTTTCACTTTGGAGTTCCTACTGCAGGCACATGGAAATTATTTTATCTCTAGAGAGGTAAAATTGCTAGAGTTTCACTACGATCTAGGCCTAGAATGAGAAACAAGGAAGAGTAGCCTCTTATTTATAGACTTGGTGGCGCACTGCGATATCGCGGGGGATGATGCAATATCGCATACACGATATTGTAAGGGATGCAATATCACGGCCCATGTGATATTGCGTCCCATCAACAACATTAAGCACAAACCATCATTAGTAATCAGCAATAGTGACACTATGTCCTATGGTAATAAAACACTTTTATTAGCAAAAATAATGAAAATTCACGCTCAAACAAAAAAAAGTAAAAAATATATAAGAAAGTGTAAATTAATTAAGAAAGGTAAAACATACTAATAATGTTGTAAAATAAAAAATTGAGAAAGTCAATAGAATGAAAAACCAAAGAAAAAGAAAAGAATCAACAAAGTATAAAACAAAAATGTATAAAACAAAAAGTGAAAAACTAAGGAGCCATGTGGATGGTTAGCATGGATGGCCATTATTCTTCCACAACTATGTTGAAAGGAAGAGATTTGGAAAATGGAGCATGGTTGTCCATCTATTGAGGTGGTAGTTTCACTAGCTTATCTTGGTTCTAGGAAAGGTTTCACTTATTGGATGTTGACTAATTGCTTTTTATTTAGGCTTTCAGGCTTGCAAATTAACATAGCCTTAGAGGGAAAGGTTTGATCAATTAAATAAGATCCTTTCCACAATGTTTGGAATTTTGTCTTCTAGGGTACGTGTGAGGTTCTAGGAGAGAACCTTATCTCCTAGTTGAAATTTCACTTTCTATATTTTGAGGTCATGACATTCCTTGTTGAATACCTTGTCCATCTCATTTAAAGATAGGGCCACCAATCAGTTATCATCTAGCACATTGAGGTTGATCAATCTTTCTTTTTGTGCTAGACTTAGGTCAAGATTCAGATCACAGGCTTTTGAGAGTGTACGGAGCTTAAATTGAATTAGGAGCATTGAAAGTTTTTTGTACATAGGCTTGTAGCAAGAATAGCCAATAGGAAGTTTCCATGTTGAATGGTAGGCCTAGATGGCATCATTGAGTTTTGTAGTCCAATATTTCCTATATTTGCTAATGGTCCTTATTAGGATCTTTGTGATCTCCCTATTTGTTACCTTTTCTTGACTATTGGCTTGGGTGTGATAGAGTGTTGTTAATTTATGTTTAACCCTCAAGCATTGCATCAACTGTCTAAAAGTGGCATTTATGAAATGAGTTCCATTGTTAAAAATTAGTGCACATAGCACCCCAAACCTGTTTACAACATTTTGATTGATAAATCTAGTAGCAGTGGATGATGTACAATCGATGATAGCTACTGCTTCTACCCATTTGGTGTAGTAATTGATTGCTATGATGATATATGCTTTTCTATTGGACATGGTTGTGATGGGACCTATGAAATCAATGGCCCATATGTCAAAGGGCTCTAGTGGTTGAATCCATTGTTGAGGACCTTCCATTCAAGTAGTCATCCCACCATCTCATTGATAGTGTTCACAAGATTAGACAAACTAGTGGGCATCCATGAAGATTGTAGGCCAATATTATCTTGCCATCAAGATTTTTATGGCTATGCATCTCCCTACATAGTGACCTCCACAAGGCCCTTTGTGAGCATCCTAGAGAACACACAGTTGATCTTCATTAGGGACATACCAACAAATTAGGCCATTAGTGCACACCTTCTAGAGGTGTCCATTGATTTCCATGAAGTATTTGGCCTAATGAAGAAATTGTTGCTTCTTTATAAATTCAAAATCTTGTGGCACCTCCTGAGTGAGAAGATAGGTAAGAATGCCATTGTACCATGTTGGTTTTGCAAGCACTTGGTCATTTATTACTCATGTAAAGAGGAGTTTGTCTAGAAACTAATCAAAGAGCAAGCTCTCCTCCTCTTTATTATCCTATCTTAATTAAGAGAGATGATCAATGATCACATTCTCAATCCCTTTCTGATCTACCATTGTGAGATCGAATTCATGCAAGATCACAAGCCACTGTATAATATGAGGGCTCACTGTCAGCTTGTTTATTAGGAAGCATATGGCACTATGGTTTATGTGCATAAATAATTTATAACCAAGCACATAGTACCTAAATTTTTCAAAAGCATACACCATTGCCATTAATTCTTTCTCTGTGGTGGTGTAATTCAGCTGTGCACCTACAATGCTTTGGCTCACGTAGTGGATGTACTATGGATGTTTTTTTATCATCTAACTGTGTAAGCACCACTTTTAAAGGATAATTAGATGCATCTATCATTATGTAAAATGGTTTGGACTAGTATAGTGCCTATATAATTTGAACTTCTATGAGTTTTTCCTTCAACTATTTGAATACATGTTTGCACGCCTTGGTCTAGATGAATGGAGCATCTTTCTTCGTAAGCTTGAGCAATGGATTTACAATCTTAGAAAAATTCTCTATGAATTCTCAATAGTAGCTAGTATGTCCAAGGAATGATCTGGAATCTTTAACTATCTCTAGTTAGCATGTTATTCCTTGGATGA
This sequence comes from Gnetum montanum, assembly GCA_015680685.1. Lineage (NCBI taxonomy): Eukaryota > Viridiplantae > Streptophyta > Gnetopsida > Gnetales > Gnetaceae > Gnetum > Gnetum montanum. Next base: position 102,205 of record MNCI01001898.1, read on the forward strand.
CTCTTATCTTCTTAAGGTCTATCTCAATCCCTTCTTGTGAAATTTGATGCTACAATACTATGTCTTCTTGGATCATTAGATAGCTTTTTTGCCAATTGAGCCTAAGGTTTATTTCAACACATCTCTTCAAAACCTACTCAAGGAAATCCAAGGCTTGCTCAAATGTAGCCCCATAAGTAGAGAAGTCATCCATGAAGACTTCTACCCTACTACCAATTTGCTGTTGGAAAATACTAAGGCCCAGGACTTGCAATGTTTCAAGGGCATTACACAGATTGAATGACATCTTATAATATGGAAAAGTCCCCCAAGGACTTGTGAATGTTATCTTAGCTTAATCTTCTCTCCCAATTTGGATTTGTTTATAGCCACTATAACCATCCAAGAAGCTATAATAGCGATGCCTAGAGATAGTGTCCAACACTTGGTCCATAAATGGTAATAGAAAATAATCTTTAAATATTACCATGTTCAATAGCCTGAAGTCGATGTAGACTTGCGACTTTCCATCTTTCTTTGACACAATTACGAGTGGGCTAACCCACTTACTATTTACAATGGAATAGATAAACCCTGCCTTGAGGAGTTACTTTATTTTCTCCTTAACAATCTACTTCAATTTGGGGTTTAGTCATCTTTGCAGCTACATTCTTGGCTTCATGGCCAAGTTATTGTGAATGCAATGCTAGCACCTTGGATCAATTCCAATCAGCTTGAGATATGACCAAGCAAAGGCTATTAATCATTTGTTCACCACCTTCAACCAATTTTCTTTTTATTCAAGAGCAAGTTTGACATTGATTATTACTAGCTTACCATTATTTAAGAATTCATGCTCCATGCTAGTTGGTAGAGTTTTCAACTCTAGGGGCTCCTACTTGAACTTATCAAGGATCTTCAACTCTTTGCATCAAGTGTCATCATCTTCATCATCAGAGAGTTGGTGATAAATTGGCTTAAGTTCATCCATACTTTTAACATAAGCACATGTTAGGCTCTTAGTTCTATGCATAATATGTTGTTATCTGAGTTAGCTATTAGCCACTAGGTGTCTTCCTATTTTGTGGTTACTGCATACAGACACCTTTGAATATTTGTTTCTTGTGCACACTGATTGCATGCTTTAATGTATGTACTTTTGATAGACCAAATATTTTGCATGTAATTACATCCATTATTACTATACGCAATGCATGGAATATGCTTCTACTATAGCCTTCCAAATTCATTTTCCTTGGAGATCTCCAAGGAGAGATCCCTTATTCCCATATGTGCATCAACCATGCTTAACCATGCTCTTCCCATAATGATGGGGAAGTTACCTTTGTAGTTTTTGATCTTGATCACCAAAAAATTAGTGGTATAGGACCACCCACTAATTGTGATCATAATGTCCTCCACTAATCCCAAATGAACAATGATTGACTGTTCTACCAATTCTAAATAGATGTTGCTCTTCTTAAGAGGTGGTAGGTTCCATGCCTTACATAGGTTCCATGATTGACTATTTTAAGTGTGACATCATAGGGAAACACCCCTTTGTATGTTCATATTAATAGATTTCACAACTAGTATCATTATCAGAGTTAGTTTCCATAACTTCTTTTATGGCAGCAGCTTTGTTCTTACTTCCTTGGTAGCCACATTTAGCTTCTTTCTGCCTCCTATGGTCATGATTACTATCCTATTCTTTGGATGCCTTAGCAGTTTTTATAGTAGTTTGGAGCTTTTCATCCAAAGAGTCCCATAATTTATCAACCTTTGCTGAAATATTAGAAATAAATTTTTGAATAGGCAAGGTTTTCATGTTCACCACTTCATTAAGTGGTGACTCCTCCTCATCAAAAAATCATACCTCCTTTTTTGGATGGAAGGGTCCCTATTATACTCTTTTGCACTTTTTCATTTTTACAACTCACCTTCTTCTTTTGCTACTTGCTCTATAAGCCTTTGGATCTGATGAGCTCTTAATTTATATAGTCTCCTATGGGCATAAATCCTAAGAGTTCTAGTTTTTGCTCTAAGCCCATCTATGATGTGGTGAAGCTATTCCCTTTGAGAATAACTATGACTAGGGCATTAATGTAAGAGTAAATAATATCTATCCATGGTGGCATCCAAGGGTTTGTGTGTTTCTTGTTTTCAACCATGGATTTTCCTTCTTAGTTTAAACACTCTGAAGTATTTCTAGTATTTATCATTAAATAGTTCTAGCATGGTACTCCATCGGTGAATGGATTCCAACTCCAAGGACTAGTACTAGCTTTTAGCTTCTTTGATGAGTATCCTGGGAAAGAGCTTGAGCTTTTACCAATCGTTTTCAATGTTCTATAAGGCACAAGAATCATAGAAATATTGTAGATGTGTTTGTAGATTAGAATTGTATCCCACCTCAAATCTTGGGATATTTTTCAGGTCTAAGTGCTTGTGATGAACCATGATATCGTGGCCTGCCATTACATCTATAAATAAGAGGAAAATTTCCCTTGTTTGGACATCTAGATTTAGACCCTTAGCCAAACTATAGCAGTTTTACCATTCTAGAGTTAGAATAATTTCCATGTGCCTATAGAAAGAGTCTCAAAGTGAATGGATCTTTATTCGAGCAAATTATACTTGAGCACACATTTGTGTACGGCAATAAAGATGAACTTTTTGATAAACCTTATAGCATATGGACTAAGCTAAATAGGATTTAATTACTATTAATGTTTAAATGCTTTCCTAGATAATTAATCTCTCTCAACCCTCAACTCTCCTAGTTAAGTGCATTTAGTACGACCGCTTCAAGCACATTGGTAACGCTTGGTAACCCAGTAACGAGTAGCGTTTGGTAATCCCAGTAGCATTGCACTGGTTTAGGGTGTGTACAGTAAGTGGGAATGGATACTCGTGCTAGGAAAATTAGAACTTAATTAGTGATTAGTTAATGAAAATTAGTTATTTAGTTCTCTTCAACCTTTCCTCTTAGCATAGGTGTTAAAAAGATAAAAGACATAAAAATCACATGCCTCAAGCTTACTTAACCATACAACCGTGACAATACAAGTAAGCTTGGGAAGACAACGATTGATTAATCTTAAGTGTTCCATTTGGGCATGTAAGCACTTAGTCCTTGGAGTTTGACCAGATTACACGTGAAATGCTCGTATTCATATGGTTGAGTGTAGGGGTACCTCACCACTCATCATTGGCACTGTTGTCGAGGACTTAGTTGTTTGTGCATTACATAGAACATAGGAGATCATTCACATTGTTGGGAATCTAGAACGAACCCTTAGAGTTGATCACAAGAAAATAAGATAATGGTAAATAGCACACCAAACAAGACAACAATGTCTTCTTCTTCACACAAAAGCATTTCACCATCTAGGAACAACACAAGAGATAGTTGGCGGCACAACATACATAACCAAGAACCACGAGTTCCTCAACAATTCTGAGTGGTATATATTCATCATGATGAATATGTACCTGACTTTACCTTTATCCTCCATCAAGATGAGCAACTACGTTGGAGAGATTTGGAGGGTAACATAGTGTTACCTCCTGACCAAGTAATCCCCAACATGCTCCTTTGTGCTCTCGCACAAATAGGCATGTCACAGTTATATGCAGAATACATTGCATGTAAGCACCAAGCAAGGGACTACCATCCCATAGATGCACAACGTCAACGGGACTTGCAACAGGAGATATATTATACATCGTTGAAGGGCAAAGGGCCCCATAACACTTCACCCGTCTTAAGCAAAATCAAGGGTGGTGAACCTATTTTAATAGGTACTCCACAAAATGATGTTCCCCCTTCTAACGATGGTGAGGAAGTGGTGTATCAAAACCTTCATGTCACAATTCACAATCCTAGTTCTAATCCCCACGAACACCAAGTGTTTAATGAGGGAACACAAACACATAATGAAGGTGGTTAGTCTAATTTTCATCACGATCGGGGCCCGAAACCATCAAAGAGAAGGTAGGAAACATCATCATGACAATGGTTCTCCTTCCTCTTCACCTTCATCATCACATTCATCCTCTCCTTTTGTATTAGGACACAGTCATAAGGAATCTAATTGTGAGGATAAGGGTAAAGATAGTGAGAAACCTCGATGAGTTAGTCGAGAATGAGGACGAGGGCATTCTAGAGAATCATGACATGGAAGAAGGAAAAGTAGGGAACCGCGTAGGCATCATAGACACTATGAGAGAAATGACCATGAAGAACCCCTACTTGCAACCTGAACCATGTTAGACATCATGGAGGATGTAAGAATACCTATAAGGCACCAAAAAGATAGCAGGATTAAGAGACTAGACATGAATAATATCCCATGATTTGAAGGGGGATACAACGCTAATTTGTAGAACCACTTATAGGAATTTCACGATGCATGTGCCTTGTAAAACATTGAGAATGAGTGGCAGAAATTAAATTTTCTTCCAAGAACACTTATAAAAGAAGCAGAAAGCTAGTACCAGTCCTTAGAACCAGAATCCATTCGAGGGTGGACTACGATGCTAGAATTGTTTAATGACAAGTATCAAGCATACTCCCGAGTGTTCAACCTACGAAAGCAAATCTAAGGATGGAAGTAGGGAAATCATGAACCCTTGGATGCTACCATGGGCTATTACTATGCACTGTTACATCATTGCCTAGGCCATGGTTACTCGCAGCCAGATGAACTACACCATCTCGTAGATGAGCTTAGGCATGAAACTAGGAGAACCCTTGAAACATATGCTTAATGGAGATTATCTGAACTTAGGTCCCATCAGGTTCATATATTTTTGGAGCAAGTAGCTAAGGAATAAGGGGAGCTACATAAGAGAGAAATCACAAAAGAGTACAACCGCAATCCTTCCCTCTAAAAAAGGGAAGTGAGATTCTGTGAAGAGGAGGAAGAGTCACCACTCAAGGAGATGGTGAATAGAAAAACCTTGCCACTTCAAAAATTAATAATAGAAGTATCAGCTAAGATAGATCAAATGTGGGACTCCTTAGGTATATTTGAAACCATCCTTAAAATCATAGAGGAGTCTAAGGAGTGAAGTAGTGACTATGATAAAAAGAAGAATAGGGATGTGGACCATGCACGTAACAAAGGTAAGGGTAAAATGGCCATCACCGAAGAGGTTGTGGACTCTGATACGAATAGTGACGGTGTATGTGAGATCTGCTAATATGACCATCCTAAGGGATGTTGCCCAATAATCTCACATTTGCAAGAGTCTGGGGTGTATACACTCAACCCACGACTTAAACAAATGGTAAGCACCCTGAAGGTTGCCTTATCCCCAAGGTAATCCCAGGCAGTTCCACCAACCCTTAACATATTATCCAAGTGGAATTTTTCCATAACCTATTAAGTGACACTAGTAGTGGCAATACCCACAGTCATGGAGGATGCCACCACCAAGGCAATAATACCCTTACCAGAAACTGGATTCATATGGCTATTACATGTATCAACCGGTCTCTCCAAGTAACTCTGCTAGTCACATGACACCACAACATCACTACCAAGCTCAAGAGTATTATAGGACTCCTTCTCCTGGAAGAGACAACCCATAGACATACCATCCTCTGAACCCATCTACGACTCTCACACTGATAGCTCCGCTACCACTCACTCTGACGATGCAAAGGGAACTCCCCACTCAGTTGCAGCAACGTAATTCTACAAGAGCTATAAATCTCCAACTTACTACTAGTTGTAACAATCGTACAAAGAGAAGACCTTTCTTCATAACAAATAGTCCAAACAAGCTCTCACAACCACAAGCAGTTGAGCCTCTAAACGCCTCTCCATCAAATAAGGCTTCGGAGCTTCCTTCAAACAAAAAATAGAGCTCAATGCATACAGTTATGTTAACACATGCCATTATTGACTAGATAAAGGTGGGCCACCTTCCTAGGAAATTCTCTAATCCTGGAAGTTCCCTAATCTATCTCCAAGTCACTGGGAATGAACCATGTAAAGCTCTTCTTGACTTAGGTTTCGAAGTCAACTTAATATCACAAGAAATGTATAAAGCCTAAAACCTACCTCCACTAAAGAAGAGAATATTTGATTAGAGCTGGCTGACCAGTCCATCATTGTTCCCTTGGGACTTTTGGAGGACATCATTACCACTATGTGTGGGTGGTCATACCTAGCTGATTTCCTAGTGATAGAGGTAAACAATAACAAAGGGGACTTCCTAATAATAATGGGGAGGGCATGGCTAAGTACCATAAACGCATGCCTAGGAATCTATGATATTTCCCTAGAAATATCTAAAGAAAATACTTATGGAAAGATCAAGAAGAAGAAGGTTCCATGCATCACATACAGTGATACAGAGGGTGATGGCGTACAAGAATGTTCAGCATTTACTGGAGGATGCCACCACCAAGGCAATAATACCCTTACCAGAAACTGGATTCATATGGCTATTACATGTATCAACCGGTCTCTCCAAGTAACTCTGCTAGTCACATGACACCACAACATCACTACCAAGCTCAAGAGTATTATAGGACTCCTTCTCCTGGAAGAGACAACCCATAGACATACCATCCTCTGAACCCATCTACGACTCTCACACTGATAGCTCCGCTACCACTCACTCTGACGATGCAAAGGGAACTCCCCACTCAGTTGCAGCAACGTAATTCTACAAGAGCTATAAATCTCCAACTTACTACTAGTTGTAACAATCGTACAAAGAGAAGACCTTTCTTCATAACAAATAGTCCAAACAAGCTCTCACAACCACAAGCAGTTGAGCCTCTAAACGCCTCTCCATCAAATAAGGCTTCGGAGCTTCCTTCAAACAAAAAATAGAGCTCAATGCATACAGTTATGTTAACACATGCCATTATTGACTAGATAAAGGTGGGCCACCTTCCTAGGAAATTCTCTAATCCTGGAAGTTCCCTAATCTATCTCCAAGTCACTGGGAATGAACCATGTAAAGCTCTTCTTGACTTAGGTTTCGAAGTCAACTTAATATCACAAGAAATGTATAAAGCCTAAAACCTACCTCCACTAAAGAAGAGAATATTTGATTAGAGCTGGCTGACCAGTCCATCATTGTTCCCTTGGGACTTTTGGAGGACATCATTACCACTATGTGTGGGTGGTCATACCTAGCTGATTTCCTAGTGATAGAGGTAAACAATAACAAAGGGGACTTCCTAATAATAATGGGGAGGGCATGGCTAAGTACCATAAACGCATGCCTAGGAATCTATGATATTTCCCTAGAAATATCTAAAGAAAATACTTATGGAAAGATCAAGAAGAAGAAGGTTCCATGCATCACATACAGTGATACAGAGGGTGATGGCGTACAAGAATGTTCAGCATTTACTGCATCCAACTGGTGTGCCCAGGAAGTTAACATACAAAAGTTCCTGTATGTAGCAACCACACAACAAAAAAAACACCCTGTGGTTGATAGCTAACAAGGAGAGCAACTCACCAACATGCATGGAACTATCTGGGGGGACAACTTGCACTCACATCGAAAGCATAGATACACTAGAGCAAGAGTGTCATCAACTTCCAACCCTTAACTTGAAACCATTAATTAGGGGAAGTTGGAAATTTCTAAGAACTTCAAACAAACACTCCAATAAGAGAATGCTAGTTAGTGTGCAATGGATCAAACCTTACCATGAATCTAGAATGGGCAATGCACATGGCACATCGAAGAAAGGATGACCTCGCTCATTATTTTGTATCTTCCCCTTCCAACTTAGGCATGGGGGAGATGGCCACCTATGCTAATCAATGAATTCCCTCAGCTCCTTTTTAAGCTTTTTGTTTTACATAGTTTTGTTTCACAAATTTCTTTAACTTTTTATTATTTTTGTTTTACAACATCGTTCATACCTTTTCTTTTATTTGTGTGTGTGTGTGTGTGTGTGTGTTTATCCATTTTGTTAAGTTTGTCACCCAATAAGTGCTCCTAATGATGGTATGAACTGTATTTTATTGGTTGCTAATGTTTGGTTTTTACCTTTAAGTTACAATGTTGATACTAAGGTATGGTTCTTTTGATATAACAGGCAATGAGTCCACATCATCCATGCATCCATAAATTTCTATAGTCTCTCTTGGCTTGGAACTATACAGTCCCTTTTTTCAAAATAATAATAACTATCAATGAATCAGTGACTAGGAATTTCTCAAACTAAGGAAGGACTCAAGGATTGAAAAGGGTGTGACTTCAAGGGGATTTGATGCATTTGTGTTGGCCATTCTCTTGGGTGCTTGGATGTTTTCTTCTTGAGTTTTTCCTACCATTCCAACATTACCCCATTTTTGGGAAGTTGAGCCAATGAAAATAATAAGTCTTGTCATGGTGTGGTTCTCATGCAAAAACACAAAGAAAAAAAAATAATGAGGATTCAAAGCACATCCCTTAAAAAAATAATCACATGGGCTACAACCACTGGTTATGGGAATAAAAAAAATATGTTCCCTCTAACTAAGGCCCTTCCTCGCTTCCTACCTTCTCCTTATTTCGTTGGATTGGTGGTGACTCTTTGATAAAGGCATTCTTGTTACTTCGGGTGGATGGATTAGCTGAATGTATTAATGTGAAGTCACTGGATGTGGATTGTTTGAGGTTGGATTTGGAATGAGATCTACCAAGTCACATTAATCATCAATACATAAGGGGCTGTAAATCACCTTGTTCTTGAGACTCCATTCCATTCTCTTCTTTCCATCGTTCTTTCTCCATTGTTCACTTCATTGTCGATTGTATTAGTAGTCCATATTTTGGGTTGATGCATTGTTTTCTTTTTGGTAAACTCTTGTGGTATAACTCTAATTGTTGCTTCCACATAACATTTCCAGAGCCTACAGACTCTTTGAATGTGGGAATGACTGGGCATTAAAGGCATGAGCCTGCTTTGGGGAGGACCCACTAGCATTCCTATTTGGTACATCAGTTAATTTCTTTCCCTTAAAAATTTTCTCAATCAATTTTTATTTTTTTCATTTTCATCTCTGACATCCATTTCATCGACGTTACCGTTGTCTCTTTTTCTCCATCTTTCTTATTTCTTATCTTTTTCCATTCTCTCGCTATCGGAAGTTCGTGATTAGTCATGGGGGTCCTGGTCTAATTTTTTCGATTTTCTCCTAACCCATACACCTTGGGTAGTCACCATTATTATATCTCCAAAATCCACATCAACCATATCAAAACTCAGCCAATGGACCTTACATTGAGGCAAGGTATCAACTACTTCATTTACCCTTGCTAATATCAGACTGTGTTGTGTGTGCAAATGGCAATCATATAACCATAGATTGGATCTGGAGGGAACACTTGGAATGGATTGGTGCTAAAGCAGTTATGCAAGGAACAAGGTTGATGGAACACTTATGGATGGACAACAAAAGGTGGAATCTTGGCATTGGTAGCAACAAACTTCTTCTTCTTCTTCTCTCTCTCTCTCTCAGCTGCCAAATAAGCCTAGATGTCAAATGTGTTTAGTGTTCACTCTTGTTGTCATGAAAACTAATTTTTTCATGTACTGTAATGATGATCTATTCACATGTCACCCCATTCATCATTAGTATCATTCAAGTCAGTAATTCCATACCTTCCCAATATTTTGTAAGGAACTCGAGGATGAGTTTTTATTCAGTCATGGAGGTATGATAAACTATGATATCACGTATGCGATATCGTGGCCTACCATTACATCTATAAATAAGAGGTGGCCTTCCCTTTTTTGGACATCTAGATCTAGACCCTTAGCCAAACTATAGTAATTTTACCATTCCAGAGTTAGAATAATTTCCATGTGCTAGCAGTAGGAGTCTCAAAGTGAATGGATCTTTATTCGAGCAAATATGATTTAATTATTGTTAATGTTTAAATGCTTTCTTAGATAATTAATCTCTCTCAACCCTCAACTCTCCTAGTTAAGTGTATTCAGTATGACCACTTCAAGCACATGTGTAACACTTGGTAACCCAGTAACGAGTAGCGTTTGGTAATCCCAGTAGCATTGCACTAGTTCAGGGTGTGTACAGTAAGTGGGAATGGATATTGGTGCTAGGACAGTTAGAACTTAATTAGTGATTAGTTAATGGAAATTAGTTATTTAGTTCTCTTCACCCTTTCCTCTTAGCATAGGTGTTAAAAAGATAAAAGACATAAAACTCACATGCCTCAAGCTTACTTAACCACACAACCGTGACAATACAAATAAGCTTGGGAAGACAATGATTGATTAACCTCAAGTGTTCCATTTGGGCACGTAAGCACTTAGTCCTTGGAGTTCGACCGGATCACACGTGAAACGCTCATATTCATATGGTTGAGTGTAGGGGTACCTTGCCACTCATCAGCTTGATCTAACTATTATTCATGTGTCTGGTTGGGATCTTTACTATCTCTACAATGTTAAGCATACTTCTAGTTACCAATAGAGGTTCATCATCATCATTGCATTGATGACACCAATGATGGTTCCTACCACCTCTGCATTAACGATGGCCTTGATGGTTATTGTTGTCTTATTGATAACCTTCATCACAATTATTTCGATGGAAGTTGTTATGGAAATTAGTAGATGAAGAGGAATGTTCAAAATTGGATTAAAAGGAAGGTAGGCCATCACCACCACCACAATGTATACCATCACATTTTCACTCATTATAACCACCATCCTTGGATTCCTTACCATCATGATGTTTGCCTGAGTTCCTACCTTGACTATTACTTTTTCTTGAACTTGATTTATGAATAGTGGATCATAGGATCAGGGCCACACCCTCACCACCAACAATAGGTGGTGGAGAATCTTCATGTTGAGAATCTTTAAAGGGAGGATCCTCATTGTCATCTTGATTTGGTAGGAATAAGGGATTAGTGAAGTATTTTCCCTTCATAAACTTGTGGTGCTTCGCCTAGTATCAATCTCTCCTATGTTGTGTTTCAGTGGGATGGTAATCTTGAGTGTCATAACCATTGACAACATATTCTTCATGAAGATCCAAGATGCCTAACTTCTTAAGGGTTTGAAACAACATCCTAGGCATAGATTGATCAAGAGAAATTACAATATTATCCTCCATGTCACACCATCATAGCTACTCATCCTAGTGTAGGATGAAGGTGAAGTCCGATACATGCTCATCTAGATGAGTATATACCACTTTGCACTCTTGTTGGACTGATGGTTTGACATCTTCATGCCTATGGGAAGAAGACATTTTGTAAAAAAAATAAAATTATCAGTATGCTTAGTAGTTATATGTCGTGTGAGAGTGATGTTGATCTTGAATTCATCTAATGATATTAATAGTGATCAATAATCCTAGATAGTTTACATTCAACAAACAAAGTCCCTGGTAATAGTGCCAATGATGAGTGACAAGGTACCCCTACACCCAACTATACAAATCACAAAGAGCTCATGTATGATCCAGTTGAATTTCATGGACTTTATAATTTCTAGTGCACTAGTCTTCTAGGTAGTGAACCTTTTCCTAAGGTCATTTGTTATCTTCCTAATTACACTTGTGAAGTACAAAGGTATGGTTAAGTGAAATCGAGGCATATGATTTTTATCATTTTATATTTTATGTTCTTTGGTGCTTTTAAGAAAGAGATAAAGTAATTTAATGGCTAATTTAAAGTAATTAAGTAAGTAATCTCTAAATAATCCTAACATAAGCATCTAGTCCCACTTTTCATACATGTTCTAAACGCACGTATCCACTACTGGGTTACCAAGCACTATGCCATTGGGCACACCAAGCAATAATGTTGCTGGGATTACCAAGCAGATGCGTGTTACACTTGAAGTAGTCATACTTATGCAATTTATCTATCTAGCTTATCTTGCTTAACTACCTAATTCTAAAAATATTAAATGTATAAATGAAACATCTAAAATATCTAGAATATTACAAGGTTTATCAAGAAGTTTGACTTTATTGTCGCACACACTATTATGCTTAGGTATAACAATGCTTGAATAAAGATCCATACACTCAATGACTCCTACTGTGGGCACTTAGGAGAAATATTCTAACTTTCAAATAAACAAACTGTAAGAGTTTGGCTACTACTATATATCAAATTCCATAAATGTGACTAGTGAACATGTATTTATAGCAAAAAATGGACCCTACGTTGATGGGGCCATGTTGACGAGGCCTCATCAACACAACTGTTGGCGACCGTTTGGGACGCGACCGCCAACGAGTGTCCTCGAACAGGATTTAGGTGCNTCTTTTCCCAAAAACTTCACAAGACTGGACTGTAAATTTTAACCAGAGATTTTCTGCTCATTTTTTAAACAAAGCCTTCTTGACTGCTCCATGTAATGGCCAATTGTGCCAACAACAACCAACCATGAATGATTAGATATCTATGAGAATATTGAAACACCACCAAATTTTGGCTACAATGTCTTGATTGCAAATTTGTCTAAGTGCCAACATAAGGTCACTTTTTGCAAATTTTTCTAAGTGTTGTGACTACGTTCTCCACTACCCTAGAGCATAGTCAACCTAGTGGAGAGCGTAGTCAGCTTCAAAAATTGATTTTTTACAATTTTTCTTAAGGGTCAACATGAAGTAAGAAGCTGCAAATTTTTCTAAGTGTTTGGACTACACTCTTCACTACCTTGGAGCGTAGTCAAGTGTAGTCAGCATGGAAGCTTAGTTTTTGTAAAATTTTCTAAGTGCTGAGACTATGCTCTCCATTATCCTAGAGTGTAGTCAATCTTAGTTAGCTTGAAAAGCCATTTTTTGTAGATTTCCTATAACTGTTGACACTATGCTCTCCACTAGCCCAGAGCATAGTCAAGAATAATCAACTGGTAGCCAATTTTTGCAAGTTTTGACAAGTGTTGGGACTATGCTCATCCCTAGTCGGGAGCATAGTCAGCCTCCCATGGAGAGCATAGTTAGCATGTAGCTAGTTCTTGCAAGAATTCTCTTGTGTGGGACTACGCTTTCCCCTAGTCTAGAGCATAGTCAAGTGTAGTAAGCAAGAAGAGCCTCCAAAGGCCTCCACACCACAACACCGGCATTTAGGTCAACTTTGACTCACCTTTGACAAGCATAATTAGCAAGTTGCATCTTTTTTTTCCTCCTTTTTTTATCCTTAAAATTATAACAACACTTGACCCCACTCAAGATAGTGGATAGCATAGACCTAGAGTGTAGTCTTCAAACTTGCATTTTTTTCAAGTACATTGTGATCTTCTGGGTACTTGCATATGTAGTTTTGGTAGCATACTCATAGTCTTGTAACCTCACAAAATCTATTAGGCATAGCAGAGCATAATACTATTTACCTCATTGGAGAGCGTAGTTGGGTGATAGCATAGTCTGAACCATCCCACTACCACATGATAGTCTCTCTACATTACACATAGCCCTAACCCTATAAATACTCATGTGCCCCCAAAATTTTAGGGATTGACATTTTGACATTTTGACAAATTTTAAGGCATGTTGGCATTTTGACATTTTGGGGAAAAAAAGATCCAAAGGCATACTAGCAAACCAAAGAGAGGCAGATTTGCACAACACAGCCCACCATTGTATAGCAGAATACTATAGCCCATTGTACACTGTGGTGGCCAACCTAGTAAGTATAGACACCACGACGAGTGCCAATCTTCATGACCAAACACCCCCGAGACTATGACTATGCTGTCCACTATGCTGGTTGTACACTGTGTACCTTCTTACCTCCTTTGGAGTTAACTACTCTCAACCCAATTTGGGGTGGTGTTTTGTTTCTCTCTCTTGCATTTTTCGCACTTTCTTTGAATGTTTGCTATTTTTAACATGTGGTCACATTACAACTATGCTTGGGCGATAGTCTCCATAGGTCGACACCCTCATTTTCTTCAAAACCCTTGACTATGCTTACCCCTGTTGGCACCCTTGACTACACTCTACACCATTAACATTGTCAACACTATTAACACTATGAACACCACTTAAACACTTAGCACCATTTGCATCAACATTGTGGCTAACCATTTCGCATCCTAGTTGCATCCACCACCCCAATTGCATTTAGTAAAGTCCCTGTTCGATCAACAAGACCATTTAAGACATCTCATCTCTACCTCTAGCAGGCCATCACACAGACTCAAGGTTAGGCTATGCACCCATAGATCCCTCAGTGTTCTAGCCATTGACATTTTTGATTGCTATAGTTTTTAGCACTAGAAGGAGGGCTGAACCCATCACCTCCATTGTGGTTTTCTTGCATGCTCTCTAGATCATAATTATCTATCAACCCATCAATGTAGATTGGACCTCATAGTCAGTCCCACAACTAGCCATTTTTCTATAGTTTCAAGACTTAGCCATTTTTCTACGACCAGCAGACTTAGCCATTTTTTTAGCAACCCACAGCTCTCCCTTTCATAACTTGATCTATGACCATGAATCTAGATTAGCCTTCAACATCAATGTTAAATGTATTTAACACCTTTACCATTCAACAATAGGCCACTATGCTCAGCAACAAACAATATAACTTTCTATGTGCAAAGATCCAAGCAAGATTTCCCATAGATCATGTTGACATGGAGGAAAAACAAGACTTCGAATTAATCCACTAGAATAGATGAGAATATATCCCTTCCTCCTTCAACATCATTCCACTCACAAAGTCCCACCACTAGTTGTCCCAACTCATTTGGGGAAATGAGCATGGTGTAGGGACAAACTATGAGGAAGTCCTATAGGAGGAAGAAGATGAGTTTGAAGCTTACTCTGTACATAAGAGTCCCTTCTAGACCATCTTCCAATAACCACTCCCTAGTTCAACTCCCCCTCAATTTATTTCACCTATCCTCCTAGAGACGGTTATAACATTAGCATCACCTTCCCACTACATTGGGCTTGGATCAATGCTTGCAGTAGAAACACATCAAACGTAATACACACAATATGATGCAAAAACCCCATTTAACTTGCCGTTCATAACATCATCTCAACTTTCCTTGCTAGCATTAACCATGCCAGCTCAACCTTACGTTCATGCAAGGGCCGTCTCTAGGCCCCAAACAACTCAAGTACCCTATGTCTTACCTATTTTGTTGGTGCCCTTGGCGTCAATCCAATCCATGTGTGTGTGTCTTGCCCCACTCATTGCACCCATAGCATAGCCAGTACATCAAATTCATCACATGGCTCTACAACCAACAATTCAGCCTTGGGTCATACAACCAACATAGAAGATAGCATGGCCAACATAATTAGCTAGTGCATCTCAAAACTTGGATCAGGCATTCTAGCTTATCCAAAGTTTGACAAAGGAGGTGAGGTGACTCAAAACCAATTCCTCTAAAATAGTCAAGGTGGTGAACTTCTACCAAAATGACCCTATAAATCTTGTGGTCCCACCCATAAATCTACCAACTAGGGTCCCACTACCTTAACTCATCAAGTACAATGGTGAAGAGGACCCCAACATAGACCTCATAATGTTCAAGTCTAAGTGCTTACTACTATAGGCCTAACCACATGCTATTATATGCATTTTTTCCATATCACTAACTAGTAAGGCCTTAGACTAGTACCAAGCACTACCCAAAGGCTCTATCTCCTCTATAGAGGACTTCTTAAGCTAGTTTGTGACATGCTTAAAGTACAACTTAAAGCTTGAAAAAACCTTGGACCAACTTATGCAAATTAAGTAGGGCCTCCTAGAGCTCATGCCAAAATTCATCCAATGCTAGAACACCTCATTGAATGAAATATGAAAGAAAATTGCCAAGATGAACCCCATGGCCATCTTTAAGCATGTAGTTAATGACTTCATCAAGTCAAAATTGTACTACTAGCCTTGTAGTGTATGAGCCAAGCATTTTCCCAAACTAAGAACATTGAAGATGTAGTGCAACCCAGTAAGGACCTGACCTATGTGGCCTACAAAAACCAACACGTGAAGAAGCAGAATGCAACAGTGGTAATGGTAGTTACACAAGCTAAAGCAACCAACTGGGGGCCAACAACTAGGTAGCCCAAAGCCCCAGCTCACAAAGTCACCAACTTTGACACCCAAGCAACCAACCCACCTACATTTGCAGGGGTCACAATGCAAGCTACTCCAAGGCCTAACTTTGAGTGTAAGGACTGCTCAAAGTATACCCCATTACTATTGAAAGCCTTAGAGCTGCAAGATCAACTTCTAAAAGCTAGGCACATCCAACATAAGCAAGTATTTGAGGATGTTTGCTGAAGGCACAATAAGTATTGTGAGTCACTAAGGAATCCCACCTCAACAACACCAAATGAGCCCTTGGTTCCATAGCACTTCAGGTTGGACCAATTCTATCATTACCACTAGTTTTTTGGTCATAGCACGAACTTCTATCAACCTTTGCAAGATGATTTACAAAGGATGATATATAGGGGTGAACTAGTGCTTGACATAATAAACCCATATGTCAATGGTGCTAGCTACATCGTAAACACCATGAGCATGGGTGGCAAGTTAAAACTAATGTATCAACCTTTTGTGATCTAAGTGCCTTTCAGTACTATAAGGATCCCCTTGGCCACCATGAGTGCTACCTTAAGCACCCACAACATCCTTCATGGTTAGGGTCCTACAACATGTTGCAACAATAACTGCTCAACTATTATGTATCATTAAGGTGCTACAACGTGCTAGTTGCTCACCTACCCAAAGCCTGCTAGTGGACAATGCATTGACCCCTTCTCATCCAAGGGCTAACCCCACTAGCAATGTGGGTAGACCCACTAGATGGCAATGCAAGAGGCTCAACAAACATCACGTAGGTGAAACAACTAGGCAACAACAAGACCAAAGAGTGCCTAGTCTGTTGAAGTTGATCCCTATCTCTATAGTCACTATGGCCAAAGCAATGGAAAAGGCCATAACCAGCAAACAAAAACCAAGCATTGAGGCCCCTAAATGGACCAAGAAAACTAAGCACAAGTTCCCTTCACAAGAGATCTGTCTCTTAGGCCACATGGAGGAGGTTAAGGCCAAAAAATTGATTGATGGAAAGGACTTTGCAGATGCATTAGTCCAAGTTAAACAAGCACTAAAGCAAAAAAACACAATGTTGAGCTTGTATGAAATGGTCATGACCTCATATACCTACCACGAAGTGCTAGTGTGGATGCTGACCTCCATTCCTATCATAGAGGACATCCTAGTAGATGAGAATGCCATCCATGTTGTGATGTTACCTCTTGCACTATAGAAATCGAGCTCTACACCCCTCGCATTTCATGATGAGGCAATCAAGGTCAACCTTGAGTGAGGGGAGGTCACAACAGTGTGCATGTCCATCACCATACGTGTCGAGCACTGCAAGATTCATAGGATGCACATTGATGATATTGTAGCAACAAACATAATATCATGCACTGTCATAGATAAGTTAGGCCTCACAAACCAACTTAGGCTAATGAAATTCATGTGCCTAAAATCCTTCAATGGATCATGCATCACTGTTAGGGGTACAATCAACATAGCCTTCATGGCAGGGGAGCAATTTCTCACCTTTGTAGAATTCATTATTATAGAGGAGATGCCAAGATTCAACCAAATCTTAGGCAGGCCTTGGCTAGCGCAACTATGGGTTGTCTCCTCTCCAATCCACCAAGAAATCCACCTTTCATATGAAGGTGGCAAGGTTATCATCCATAGTGATAATGCCACCCCTCTAGCTATCAACAACATCAACATGAAGCAAGGGTTAGAGGTGGAACTTTCTGATGATGTGTTTGTAGTAAAAAACAATGATGCAGCACATAAGGTTGACATATCTGAATGAGTGGTGGAATCCAACAACCTCACGAAGGATGCCCCTTAGGTAGAATTACCCTTTGACATAGTAAGCAAAGGTCAAGGGAAATACTATATAGTACAGTTCGAGCCCTATGTGCCTCCTAACCCACATCAGGTTAGGAAGCAACTATGTGACTAAGGCATCTCCTTAGTCCAACATGCGCTATGTGTTTGCCTACCATTCACCCCTATGCACACTGCATCTTATCTCCTACTTACACATCTAACCATGCATTTACCTTGATTACTTAGTTTACACATCCACCTTATCCATGCTTTCATTAGCTTTACATTTCCACAAGTATCGCTTTACTACATGAAAAACAACAAAGCCCATAAAAATCATAAAAGCCAAAATCACAAAAAATAAGAGATTGCAATTTCTAGCCTACCATGGCTTTAAACTACTAAAGTAATAGCCTTCCATGGCCCTAAACTGGCAATGTGTGGCCCACCATGGCCTTAAACTAGTAATGCTATGGCTTGCTATGGCCTAAAACTAGCAACACTTTTGCTTTCAACGTCATGGCCCCGAATGACCTTAAACTAGAAACACACTCAGCCTGCCATGGCCTTAAATTGGCAACGTATGACTTGCCATGGTCTTAAACTGGCAACCATAGCCTTCCATGGCCCTAAAACTAGCAACACAGGGCCTGAAATGGCCTTAAACTACCATGTTTACCTTTCTTAAAGGCTTGCATGCATACTTAGGCATATTTCATCACATTTATTTCTCTATTTTTGTGCATATTGACTTCATTAAAATAGGTGTTGCTTGATGTTTTTTCTAGTTTATTTTGTAGGAACACAGCATAGCTATGTATGAGCACACCTACCATGCAATGCCACACATCAACAAAGCAAGGTAAACATTCATCTACTATGATGCTAAAACTAGCACACCAGTCCACTATGACTATAAATTGGAACAACTCATTTTGTATGATGTTAAATTGGCACAACCCATCCACTATGATGTTAAACTAGCATAGCCCATCCATTATGACATTAAATTGGCACCCACACCACACATCTTCTATGATGCTAAACTAGCATAGCACATTTTCTATGACATTAAATTGACACACAATAATCCACTAGGACTATAAACTAGCACACCATGGTCTACCAGGACCTTAAATTAGGTTCATGGTCTACTAGGACCTTAAACTAATAAAACATATGGTCTTCTAGGACCTTAAATTAGGCTCACGGTCTACTAGGACCTTAAACTAGTAGGACTGTAACACTTGCCACTGGCATAGCCTTTGGAGCACTCGCAGCATCATCGTCCTTGGCACTTTTATTGACTTGTCAAACACCTACAACTAGTGTAGCCTTTAGAGCATTTGTAGCATCTTCGCACTTGGCATTTTATTTGCATTATGTGATGTATGTTTTTCTTCTCTTCTCTGAGTTCTGTTTGTAGGATGACACCCAAGGTGATCATGCAAAGGCATATCTCATCATAGTGGCAAGTCACCACATTGTTTTGATGTGCATGATTAGAATAGTGAAGCCTCTCAAGAGTGCACATCCATACTACCCCTCTATAACCTACCTACATCCATCCCTATGTCTCAATTCTCTTGCATTCCCCCACATAGCCAAAATTGCAAACCTCTCTAGCACTCACATGATTTAAACACATGGCAACCTTTTAAAGTTAAATGATAGAGCCCAAGGCAAATGTAACACAAGTTTTCTCATCGAGAGCCTCTATTGGCTCATCAAAGCCCAAACAGATGTAACATAAGTCATTCCGAGGAGGAAACACCTATCCTATAGATGCAACACAATTACATCAAAGAAAAGCCCATTAGGTGGCACATAGTCCACCTAATGGAAAGCATCTTGCAGTTAGCATTCAGCAATGTGCAAAACCCAAAGCAGGTTGGCCTCATAGCCAAAAATAAAAAAAACAAAAAAAGGAAAAGGGGAAAAAGTGTGTCCCCAAGAAAATCAACAACACTACAATTTCGCAACCAGCCTAGCCCTAAATTCACCCAGATTCTCTCATGAGCACTCTAATGAGAGGTCAACATTTTAGGGATAATCCATCCTAGTGCCATGGTCACCGTTAGCCATGTTGACTCTACACCTTGCATCATGACATCCTATTTGCATTTCATCTTCCCTTTTATTTCCAACATGTTACCTACACCCTTTACTCCCAACATACCAATACTGTCAGCACTCTTGAGCATGGTGCAATGACATCTAATCAAGTACTGATGAGAAATGTTGGTGCCATGCCTACTGCAATGTTTTGTCATTCTTTTTCAATGTTTCTTGGGCTACTCCTCCAAATATCAACAAAGAGGAACCAATGAAACACCATCAAATTTGGAGTACTAAATCTCGACTACAAATTTTCCTAAGTACTAGAATGAGGCCACTTTCTACAAATTTTTCTAAGTGCTAGGACTATGCTCTCCACTACCCTAGAGCATAGTTAGCTCAGTGGAGAGTGTAGTCAACTCCAAAAATTGATCTTTTTCAATTTTCTTAAGTGTCAGCATGAAGCAAGAAGCCAACTTAGTAGAGAGTAGAGAGTGTTGGAATTACACTCTCCACTGACCCAAAGCATAGTCAACTCAGTAGAGAGTATAGTCAACAAAAGGCCAATTTTGCAAATTTTTCTAAGTGTCAAGCTGGTCGTTGTAGATTTTTCTAAGTGCTAAGACTATGCTCTCCACTACCCTGAAGCATAGTCAAGCATAGTTAGCATGGAAGCTTAGTTTTTACAAAATTTTCTAAGTGATGAGACTATGCTCTCCACTGCCTTTGAGCATAGTCAAGCATAATTAGCTTGAAGGACTAGTTTTCTGCAGATTTCTTCTAACTATCAAGACTACGCTCTCCACCAACCGAAAGCATAGTCAAGTGTAGTTAACTGGTAGCTAGTTTCTACAAGTTTTGAAAAGTGCTAGGACTACACTCACCCTTAGTTGAGAGTGTAGCTAGCCTCCAATGGAGAGCATAGTTAGCACGTAGCTAGTTTTTGCAAAAAAAATTCTAAGTGTGGGACTATGCTCTCCCCTAGTCTAGAGTGTAGTCAATGAGAATAGCCTCCAAAGGCCTCCACACTATAGAACTAGCATTCAACTCAACTCTACCTCACCTCCAGCAAGCATGATCAACAAGTTGCATTTATTTTTTTCCCCCCCCCCCCCCCTCTCTATCCCCACTCAAGATAGTGAAGAGTGTAGTCTCAAAAATTGCAATTTCTTTAGGTACACTATGGTCTTCTCAGTACTTGTACATGCAATTGGCAACATATTCATAGTCCCACAGTCTTACAAAAACCATTAGAGCACAGCAAAGCATAACATCATTTGCCTCACTGGATAGCATAGTTGGGTGACGGCATAGTCCCAATCGTCCCACTACCACATGTTAGTCTCTCTACATTTTAGTCAACCCTAACCCTATAAATACCCTTGCACCCCCAACATTTTAGGGGTTGGTATTTTGAAATTTTGGAAAATTTTGAGGCACATTGGCATTTTGGCATTTTGGGCAAATAAAAGTCCAAAGGCACACCAACAAACTAGAGAGAGGTAGAGTTGCACACCACAGGCCACTGCAACCCCATCGTAACTCGATAAAACACCGTAGCCCATGGTACACTGTGGTGGTCAACTTGGTAGGCACAGACACCACAACAAGCACCAATCTTCATAGTTGTAGTGGAGCTCTTGCAATTTTGTCATTTGAAAGTTAGAATATTTTTTAAAGTGACCATAGTATATTTGAGCACTATTGTACTTGAGCACAGTAGTGTGTGTAGCAATAAACGAAAGCTTTTTGATAAACCTTACAATACTTTGAAATAGATTAATTATTTATTTATGCATTTAATGCATTATGTAAATTTCTTTAATGCTTAGAGTAATTAATCTAAATTAAGCTAGATTAAATAGAAATTAATTAAGCACATAAGTATAACCACTTCAAGCATATGCTTGGTGCTTGGTAATCCCAATAACACTTAATGTTTGGTAACCTAGTAGCATTTTAGCGTATTCAGGATGTGTACAACAAGTGGGAATGGATGCTTATGTTAGAATTAGTTAGGTGTATCTAGTTAGATTAAATTAACAATTTAATTACTTTCTTTTTATTCATTATTCTTTATGCCTAGGTAACTTAAAACATAAATCATAAAAATGATAAAAATCATATGCCTCAGTTACATTTAACCATACCTTTGCATTTCATAAGTGTAATTGAGAAGACAATGATTACAATTTTTAGTTTCACTTCTTAGAGACTAGTGTGCTTAGAAGGCTATAAGTCCATGGAATTTGACCATATTGCACATGAATACTAGTGATTCATATGGTTAGGCATAGGGTCTACTCGTTGCTCATCATTGGTGCCATTGCCAAGGACTTGTAGTTTGATATGTGCACTCTTTAGGACTTAGTGAATATTATTTACAATCATTGGAATGAATCCTAAGGTTACCATCATTTAAAAAATTAATAATTACAATTATGATTTAAGCACACTAAATTTTTTTCTAATCCAAAATGTCTTCTTCTCACAAGCATGATGATTCAAAACTACTAGTGCCCCAAGAATTCAAAGTAGTGTACACTCATCCAAATGAGTTTGTACCTAATTTCACCTTCATCCTACATTAGGATGAGTAGCTAGGATGGAGAGATATAAAGGTCAATGTTGTGTTACCTCTCAACTGATCTATTCCTGGGATGCTACTCCAAACTCTTAATAGGTTGTGCATCCAAGATCTTCATGATGAATACGTTGTGCAAGATCATGACTATCAGGATTATTGTTCCATAGAAACATAATGCAAATGAGATTAGCACCAAGAGAAGCATCATGAAGCTAAGAAGGAGAAACAATTCACCAATCCCTTATTCCTACTGAACCAAAATGACAATGAGGATCCTTGCTTTGGGGGTTCTCAACATAAATATTTTCCACCCCTTGAAATTGGTGATGGGGGCTTGAACCCAAATCTTCAATCGACTATCAACAATCTAGGTTTAGGCAAAAGTGGAAGTCAAGGCAAGGGCTTGGGCAAAAGTAGAAGTCAAGATAGAAAATTTGATGATCATGGCTATGACAAGTAGAAAGAAGCTGACAGACATTGTTATGGATGTGGTCCTCCTCTGTCTTCATCCTCTTCATCTATGTCTTCTTCTTCCTCCTCTAAATATGATCAAAACTATAGAGGACAAAAATGTGATGGAGGTGAATGGTGGAACAAAAACATGATGGAGGTGAATAGTGGGACAACAACTATATGAGCAGTATCAACAATGAAAACACCCATAGCCATGGGGGATGTTACAACTAAGGCAATAGTACCCTTACAAACAACTAGATCTATACGGGTACTATGTTCAACAACCAATGTCTCTACGTGACTCTTCTAGTCATGCTTCTTTTTAGTATCACTAATGCCCTCTAGAGTATTACAAAATTTATTTTCCATCTACTAGAGGGAAAACCCCATATCCCTATCATCCTCCTCATCCTTCAACACATGCTCCTCCTCCCTCAACCCAAATACCCCTTGCTCCATTCATGTAGGGTGAGATTCTAGACTAGTCACAATAACATAATACTACCATGGCCTTTAAGTTACAATCATCTCCTTGGCCTTGGTTCCCACAAAAAACTATTCTTTCAAACCAAGAGCCCTACTAAACCCTCACCTACTTATTCAACTAGTTTCCATGTATCTCCTTCATTCTTTGCATCCATTCCTTTCAAGATCCCTTCAAACTAAATGCCTCCCAAGATCCGCATAGTTATGTTAATCCATGTTATACCTATTTGGCTCAAGGATGGCAACCTTCCTAGGAAAAGAGTAGATCCTAGAAGTCCTCTCATCTATTTGTAGATTGTTGGAAATGAGCCATGCAAGGCCCTTCTTAACTCAAGTTCTAAAGTTAATCTAATTTCTCATCAAATGTATAATGCCTAGAACCTTCCTTCTCTTAAGAAGAGCAACATTCATTTACAATTGGTAGATTAGTCCATGACTATTCCTTTGGGACTAGTGGAGGACATTGTGACCACTGTCTATGGGTGATTGTATCCTACCAATTTCCTGGTAATCAAAGTTGACAATTGCAAATGGGAATTCCCAATCATTATGGAAAGGACTTGGTTGAGCGCTATTGATGTATAAATGGGCATCAAAGATATTTTCCTAGAAATTTTCATGAAAAATGCATTTGGAAAGATCTAGAAGAAATGAGTTCCATGCATCGTGTACAACGATACAGGGTGAAACTATGTGTAGAAACTCTAGTCTATGAAAAGAGCATTAATGTTTCAATGTAAGCAATGTGAAAATGAGGCAGATATTCAAAGGTGCATGTATGTAGTAGCTATAAAACAGAAGGGCACATAGTGGCTAACAACTAATTATAAAAGCAGCATACTTTGTATGGAACCTATTGAGAGCTTAACTTGTGCCTATGTTGAAGGCATCAATGAATTGGAGCTAGTTCATCATGAACTCTCTAATGATGTAAATGATGATACCTATTGGGGAGAGTTGGAAATCCCTAAAAATTTTAAACAAGAGCCCTTAGAGTTGAAAAATCTACCTATCAACATGGAGTATGCATTTTTGAGAAATCTATGTCTTTTGAGAAAATTGAACAACTCCTCAAGGTGGGGTCTATCTATTTTATTATAGATAGTGAGTGGGTTAGCCCACTCATGATTATGCCAAAGAAAGATGGCAAGTGGTAGGTATGCATCGACTTTTGGTTGTTGAATATGAAAACATTCAAAGATGACTTTCTATTACCATTTGTGGATCAAGTGTTCGATACTATATCTGAGCATTGCTATTATAGCTTTTTGCATGGTTATAGTGGCTATAACCAAATCTAGATTACACTAAAGAATTAGGCCAAGGAAACATTCATGAGTTCCTTAGGTACTTTTGCATATTGAAAGATGCCTTTTGGTCTATGCAATGCTCTTGTAACATTCGAACGCTTGGTCTTGAGCATCTTTCATCAAAAAATTGGTTGCAAGGTAGAAGTATTCATGGATTACTTCTCCACCTATGATGTTACATTTGAGAAAGCCTTGGACTACCTTGATCAAGTGCTTAAAAGATGTGCGGAGATGAGTCTTTGGCTTAATTGGCAAAAGAGCCATTTGATGGTCCATGAGGGCATTGTACTTGGGCATAAAATTTCTCAAGAAATGATTAAGGTGGATACTAAAAAGATAAGGATCATCCAAGCAATAGCTAGCCAACTAAAAACCACTAAAGATGTTTAGTCATTTTTTGGACACACTAGCTACTATTAGCATTTTATAGAAAATTTCTCTAAGATTGCAAAACCATTCATTGAGCTTACAAAGAAAGATGTTCCATTTATCTAGACCAAGGAATGCAAAAATACATTCCAGAGCCTCAAGAAAAAGCTCATATGGACTCCAATTCTACCATCACCTAATTGTTCTAGACCATTTCATATAATAATAGATGCATCAAATTATGTCTTAGGAGTCATGCTTACATATTTGGATGACAAGAAATGTCCATGTTACATTCACTATATAAGCTAAAGCATTCATGGTGGAGAAAGAGTTGATGGCCATGATGTATGCTTTGGAGAAGTTTAGGTACTATGTACTTGGATATAAGGTGTTTGTGCACATTGACCACAATGCCATTCACTTCCTTATAAACAAGCCAATAGTGAGTGTCTCATATCATACAGTGGCTAGTGATCTTGTAGGAGTTTGATCTTACAATGGTAGATTGAAAGGAACTTTGGAATGTGGTCATTGATCACTTGTCTCGATTACGATGGGATAATATAGAGGAGGAGAGCCTGCTCTCTGACCAATTTCCTAATGAACTCCTCTTTATAGGTGTAATAAATGAATAAGTGCCTAATGAACCAAAATGGTATGATGGCATCCTCACTTATCTTATCACTCCAGAGATGCCACAAGATCTGGACTACAAGAAGAAACAACAATTTCTTCTTTAGAAGAAATGCTTCATGGAACTCCATGAACACCTTTATAATATGTGTGGCGATGGCTTGTTTCATTAGTGTATACCTGATGCTGATCAATTGCATATTCTTTAGGACACTCATGACGGTCCTTATGGGTATGACTATGCTAGGAGATGCACGATCATTAAGATCCTTATGGTAGGGTATTATTGGCCAACCATATTTAGGGATGCCCACCAATTTGTCCACTCTTGTGAACACTATCAACATGATGGTGGGATGACCACTCAAATGGAGGGATCTTAATAGTGGAGTCAACAACAGGAATCCTTTGACATCTAGGGCATTGACTTCATGGATTCCATCACACCCATGTCAAATGAAAAAGAGTACATAATCATCACTATTGATTATTGCATAAAATGGGAAGAAGTATTAGCCATCATCAACTATACATCATCTACTACTATGTGATTTTTACAATAAAATGTTGTAAATAGGTTTAGGGTGCCACATGCACTAATTTCTGATAGCAGAACCCAATTTACAGGAACTACCTTTTGTAAGCTTATGCAATGCTTGGGGGTTGAATATAAACTAACAATACCCTACCACCTCCAAGCCAACAATCAAGTACAAGTTACAAATAGGGAGATCATGAAGATCATGATGAGATCTATTACCAAAGATAGAAGAGAGTAGAGAACAAAATTAAATGATGCTCTCTAGGAATACCACTCAACATGGAAACTTCCTATAGGCTACTCTTCCTATGAGCTAGTATACAGAAAATTACCAACTCTACCTATCCAATCTAAGCTTTGTACACTTTTAATAGCCTATGACTTGGACCTTAACCTTATCCTAGCATAAAAAAAATATTAATCAACCTAAATGTACTCTATGAACATTGATTGGTAGCCTTATTCTAAAATGAAGTGCACAAAGCATTCAATAAACAACGCCATGACCTTAGGACAAGAAAAGTGAAATTTCAACCTGGAGATAAGGTCCTCTACTAGAACCCCACATACATACCTCAATAAACTAAGTTTTAAATTTTAAAGGAAGGGTCTTATATCATTTATAAAACCTTTTCTTTTAGGGCCATGTTGATCTATGAACTTGATAGCCCAAACAAAAAGTAGCTGGTCAACACACAACAAGCTAAACCTTTTCACAAACCTAAGCAAGCCAGTTCAACAAATGCCTCATCAGATGGCCATCTATGCTAATCATTCAAAGTGGGTCCTCAGTTTTTCCTAATTTTTTTACTTTACACTTTTTTATTTTACACTTTCTTTGTTTTATACGTTTTTTATTTTACACTTTGTTATTTTTCCAATTTTTTGTTTTATAACATCATTAGTATGTTTTATTTTTCTTGCATATTTTAAAAATTTTTTTATTTTCCTTTATTTTGATGTAAATTTTTCTTTTTTTTAAATAAAATTGCTTTATTGCCAATAGGACTCATGGTGCTATAGCTATTTGCTAATGGTGGTTTGTACTTAACATTTTTGATTGCTACTATCTCATTTCTATTTTTGAATTTTGATGATTGATAACTAAGACAAAGTTTCTTTTTCATGGAATAGGTAGTAAGTCCACATCGTCCACCCATCCACAAAGTCTGTGGTTTTCCTTGTTTTGGAAACATGACATCCCTTTCATTTTAATAAAACCTTAACAAACTTTTGATCCTTATAGTTTCTAGACTTGGAAAGGATTTAAAGGTTTGGAAAGGGTGTGACTTCAAAAAGATTCAAAGCTCTCTATACCTTCTATCATCTTGGATGCAAGTGTGCTTTTCATGGATCTCTTAACATTTTGTGTTGGCTAATAACAAGAAGTTGAATAAGTCTTTGCATGGTGTGGTTCCCATCCAAAAATCTACAAAAAAATTAAATAAAATTTAAAACAAAAATAAATAAATAAATAATGAATGATGAAAATTCAAAGCACACCCCTTAGACACAATAAATGGGCTACAAGCACTAGTTATGGTACTAGAAAGACATGTTACCCATGTGTGAAGGCCCCCTCTAATTAAGGCCCTTTCTCGCTTCCTACTTCTCTTTTCTTCAATAAAATGAATAGTGTTTGATCTATGGGAGCATTATTATGTCTCAAGAGGATGGATTGGTCTTAGAGTGGTGATGCAAAGTCACTGAATGTGGTTGGTTTTGGTCTAGACTAAGGATGACCTCTATTGGGTCATTTGACCATGAATTCCATAAGGGACTTTATGTGACTAGGATTGGGAACACTATTTAACTCTATGTATCATCCATTAATGCTTCTATAACTCACATCATTTTCAGTTATCCATGTTTTCACTTAATTTCTTAGTTTGATGTGTTGAAATTCTTAAATAGATTCTCTAGGTTGGCTCCTTAACTTTTCATAATCATTATCAACTATGGGTCCCACAGACTCCTTAGTTGAGGTTATGTAACGGCAAAAAGGACATGTTCTACTATGGGGAGGACCCACTTGCATATCTCATGATTTGGTTAGTTAAGTTCCTTACCCTTAGATGTTGTTGTAATCAAATATTTCATGCACTCCATCATGCATCCAATTGTGTGCTCCTCAAGGCATTTTTTTCTTCATAAAATATCATTCTCTAATAATTTCTCAACTTTTTGAATTTCAAAACCCTCCTCCAATATTTTCATCATTTTCATGGCTTTTTGGGCTTTCATTTGATCCTCATTTCATCCAGAAACTCCTTATTTTTTATTAGTTTTAACAAAGTCAATGGTGGTTAATCGGCACATTAACTAGGCTTTGTCAACTAGGCTCCATCAAAACAATGCAAAAAATCTATAAATACCATCCAACACTTTGAAATTTTCATCATTTTCTTCAAAATGGAAGGGGATTTTTTTGCAATTTTTTATAGTCAAAAACCTTCCAGAGCTCATAACTTTCACACTGTTTGTCCAAACCACTCTATTCTTTGATCCTATAGCTATTGGAGGTAAGCTCTTAGTCATGGGGTCCAAAACTTAAGGTTTTTGACAAAAAATTTTCAAAATTTTTCTAACTCCATTAAAGTGTTAATGAATAGAATAATATTAAACCATCAATTTTTGAGATTTTAACCCTTCCAACAGACTCCGATAAACCTAAAATTACTTATTAATATTAAAATAAGAATAAAATAGTAATTAAAATAATTAAATCAACCATGATTACAACTTAGCAAGGTGTAACTTTTCCAAAGAGATAAGGTATCATAATTGTTTGAAGTTACACATTAAATGCTAATTTTTAGTCATGTTGTGGTCACAGATGGCACCAAGACCAAAATGACCATAGGAAGAAGAACCATCCCAACAAAAGAACAAATGACCTAGAGCTAGAAGGGAGTAACATGACAAGCCCATAAGTAGGAAATAGAAACTCATGCAACAAGATATCTTTAGGAGGATCTCAAAGTAGAATCTATTTGAGAAATTCCCAAAGAAGAGGCTACTACTAAATAATCTCATCGAGGGAAGGCACCAAGGCCTGTACCAAGACTTGAGATCACATTTACACAAGCTTCCCTTGATACGATCAAGCCTCATAATGTCCAATGCTTAATTCTCCATGAACTAAACTTTGGACCATTCTTAGAAAATGATCCACCAGAAGTTAAGACGTTGTTGCAAAACTCTCCCATGTGGCCAATCATCACTTCTAGTGGGGAGTGGTACATGGAAGAACCATATCTCTTCTGGAACAATAGAAAGGAAAGAGCCATTATGAGAATCAAGAACATTCAAGCATTCTACTCAATGGAAGCTATTACATAGGCTCTTAGTTTACTTGATTTTGGAACCCATCTAGTAGAGATCTCCATACAAGTAAACCTAGAAGCAAAAAGGAAGTGAATCCAATAGTGTTATGAGTCTTACTATAAGAAGTTTGGCACGCTCACATCGATGGAGTGCATATACTTCAAGATAACAACTTATCACCTCAATTTAACAGTGAGGCCCAACAAGGTGACTATTTTCTCTACCCATGCATGTGTTGCTTTAAGCAAGAAATTTCTTGTAAACTTTCCATAGCTAATCTATTTGGAGATAAAAGGTGCTTCAAGGAAAATGAACATGGAAGGAAAACCCTACTCTTTCCATGCCTTATCAGAAAACTTAATAAAAAGTTAGGGATAGTCCACTATGCAAATGATACAATCATGCATGCTCCCATTGCCTTCTATTTTGAAATGATGAAAAGTAAGACCCCTTCCATGTCAAAGAAAGAGGATCAGCAACTGCCAACTCTATCACCCACTTAAGAAACAACACTAGAGGCCTGCATTGCCATTAAGTGCCTATGTCAAATTTGAGAGTAGCTCTTGCGAGAGCAAGAGCAACAAGTAGGAACAAGTGGTGGGGATCCATCTATGTGTTATCTTGTAATGAGTCACCCTAACAAAGTGGCTCGAACAATTAGTTGGATGAAGGAAGATGGACCAATATTCTTAACCCAAAGAATGCAACTACTTGCAAGGTTGAATCCTAGTGTCCAAGAGGTAAAGGTGTCTCTCTCGCAACAACAAAAATTTTCAAAAGTCTTTAGGAATGCTGCTATCCTTTTGGTGTGCTTAGAGAAGGGTGAGGGGGCAAACATCTTGGGGATGTAACACCAAGGATAGGAAACAACAACAGAAGTGGTTGCTGATCAAATCATCAAAGCACTGAAAGCACCTACAACATTTGTACCAGATGTTTCTACACTTAGAGATGTGTAGACATTCACAAGAATTGTTAGCAGCTAATTAAGTGCAACCTAGCATGAAGAGTTACTAGACCAACTGGTGGGAACTAGACAACTGATTTCAAATATCTTTGATTTTTTATATAACATCACCATAACCCAATTAGACCTACTTGAAGTAAAGGGAAAATGCATCACTTTGGAAAGACAACTTGAAATAGCTCAAGCACAAAACCAATTCTTGGCTACAAAGGTTTCCAAATCAAGAGGTTACCTTACTGATCTTACACTCTTCAACCCTGCATTGATAAGAGATGAAGCTTTTCAATAGCTTCAAGATAGACTTGAACATGTTGAAAAGGAAATGGTGACAGTCATCTTTGACTAGTTTGTGATCAAGGCCAAGACATATTTAGTTTAGAAGGACTTGGTCTAAACATGCCTAAAGAATAAGATGTTGACTATAGAGAATCATCACCTATGGAATGTTGATGTGCAGAAATAGTAGATGCAAAAATTCATCCATCAAAAGTAGAAGCAACTAGCCATGGTAAACATTGACCTAAGGAGATTAATAGCTAAAAATAACAATCTCTCTATAGAGGAAGTCCATACCTTACACCAAAAATATTTGATTGAGATTGCTTCCTAGAAGAATGAGGCTCTCAAATTTAAGAGAGTCAAGAACCATTATAGAGATCAAGTTTGCCTATAAAAGGAAGTTAATGAAAAGCACATTTAGTAATGTTAATGAGATCCTATAGCAAGGAAAGGAGGTGTGGTAACCTATCATCAATGGGATAGATGCCTACAACAAAGCAGAGGTTTGCATGAAGGAGTTGCAAATTGAAGAGATAATAGAATACATGGATCTTGCCAATCTTTGGTATGTAAATTTGCCAATGCTAACTCCTAGGATGGTGCATGATCCATATAGCTCTACCAATGTGGGCTAGAGTGTTGGATGCTTTCTATCTTCCATTGAAAGTTGCAAACATAGCAACTTCAACCATAGTGTGTGCCTAAAGCAAGAGAAGATCTTTTGAAACCTCAAGAGCCTCCACTGCCTAGGAATGTTTAATGTTCTTCATTTTTCTTCACACCATCAAAGGGATTGTGTTTGTCGATTTTGTCCTAGTTTTTAATTTTGTAGTCCTAAACACCAAAATAATTTTATAATGATTGTATATCCATACACTTAGACATTTAATATTTATTTGTGTTTCTCGTATGTCTACCATCAGTCAATAATTCCATACCTTCCCAAATTTGTAAATAAGTTGAGGATGAGTTTTCATTCAGTCATGAGGGTATGATGAATTGTAAGTTGGTTGCATTGATTGGGCCCTGTTGACTAGGCTACATTGACTAGGTCTCATTGATGCATGATTTGGTGCATTAATGTGGCCCCATTGATGTAGTGTCTATTTTTTTCCATAAATATGTGCTCACCTGTCATGTTTATGGTAATCTTGTCATAGTTGTAGCAGAGCTCTTGTTGTTTTATCATTTGAAAATTAGAATATTTTTCTAATTTCCCATAGTAGGAGTTAAGAGTGTACAAATCTTTATTTGAGTACTATTGTACATGAGCACAATAGTGTGTGCATCAATAAAGATGAGATTTTTGATAACCCTTGTAGCACTTTGAAATAGATTAATTATTTATTTATGCATTTAATGTTTTATAAAAACTTATTTAATGCTTAGATTGATTAAGCTAAATTAAGCTATATTAAATAGTAATTAATTAAGCACATAAGTATGACCACTTTGAGCATATGATTGGCACTTGGTAATCCTAATAATGCTTAACGTTTGGTAACCTAGTAGCATTAAGCATGTTTAGGATGTGTATGGCAAGTGGGAATAGATGCTTATGTTAGAATTAGTTAGGTGTAGCTAGTTAGATTAAATTAGCAATTTAATTATTTTATTTTTATTCATTATTATTTATCCTTAGGTAACTTAAAAAAACATATAAATGATAAAAATTATATGCCTCAATTGCACTTAACCATACCTTTGCATTTCACAAGTGTAATTGGGAAGATAATGATTACAACAATTACTTTCACTTCCTAAAGACTAGTGTTCTTAGAAGGCTATAAGTCCATGAAATTTGACCAGATCACACGTCAATGCTTAGTGATTCATATGGTTGGGCATAGGATCTACTTGCCACTCATCAAACATGCATCATGTAAAGTTTTTATTTGTTAGGAAATTGTTGATTCTATGGAACCAAGTTGGTTTTTATTTTAACCCATATAATGCCTTCTTTAGTTCATAAACTTTATCTTTCATTCCTTTAATGAAACATCCTTTAGGTTGATGAACCTATACTTCTTGTATACAGACATTTAGAAAAGTTGAATTAACGTCCATTTGGTTTATTTTTAGGTTATGATAACTTGCTAAAGAGAGGATAAGTTTTATTATTTCAAATCTGGCTCTTAGAGCAAAAAGTTTCTCATAGTCAATACGCTTCTTTTGTCTAAAGCATTTTGCTGCTAGTCTTGACTTATGTTTGATGATTTCATCTTTTTTATTAGACTTGGTTTTGTACAATCATTTATAATAAATGATTTTCTTATCTTTTTGACTTATCAACTAGATCTCATATATCAATTTTAAAGATGGCTTGATATTCATTATCCTTGGTATGTTTTCACTCTTTTTTTTATGGATTTTTCAATATTTGATGGTTCTTTAGTAAGGATTGAGTATATTAATTTTGAGATTGCATTAGGCCTTGTAGTTCTTATTTCAAAATTGGGGTCTAGCATTTGATGTTGGGGATGATCTTTTTAAATCCATGAGTTAACGTTAGTATCAAAATAAGGCCTTTAGTTCTTTCATAGAAGTTCACTAATGTCAAATGTATCTTTAAGAGTATACCATTTATGTTCTATGAGATCAGTAATTGTATCCACTTGATTTTATATCATACTCAAGGAATATATATATATTCATCTATCACTAGCTTTTCTATAATTTTTTTGGAGTTTGTACATGGCCATGACATCCAAATATCTTCATGTGTTGGACATTTGGTAGTTTGTTGTATAAAATTTCATAATAAGTAATGTCTTTGTTACTACTATTAATGATTTTATTTGTTATATAGGCTGTTATAAATATGATAATTCTCCAAACTTTTTTGACAAATTTAAATTTTTTAATAGACATCTCAACATGATTTGAAGGGCTCTATTATTTTTCTCAACAATACCATTAAATTAGGAACAATACTCACATGGTTTTTTGGTGAAAAATAAATTTTTTAGTTTAAAATCCTTCAAATTTTTTATTGATAAATTCACCTCCTACAAGTGATTTAATGATTTTGAGAGTGACATTAATAATATTTTCTATGATAGTGAATAAATTTTTTAATTTTCTTAAGGATTCATCTTTAGCTTTTAGATGATATGTCCATGTCAATCTTGCATAGTCATCTACTATAATAAGAGAATAAATTTCTCCTCCTATTATTGTGTCTAGCATGGGTTTGTTGTACAGATACCTCTTCCAATTTTCTTTTATTTTTTATATATATGGTTTTTAGGTTTTGGGCTTTGTGAAGATGTATTAGAAGTCAAGAAGACATCTTACTCAAGAGCTAGGAATGCAAAGGAGACATCTGACATCTGATAAGATTAGCATACATCATAGCATTAGGTTGATTTCTTCCTTGGAATTTTGGTTATGGAATTTTCTCAATATCATATGGCGTCTAATAAGAAAAAGGTTCAAGCCCTGAAGAAAGACATGGAGAGCATGAAATCTACCTTTCAACTAATAGTATCTTGGTAGGATGGGATTAGTGCTAAGATAGAAAGGAATATTTGTCTCAGCCATATTCAGACATGTGAAGGTGATGAGCATTCACCTTTAGATATTGAAAACTTTTTACAACTAGGAGGAGGGAATGATGAGGAAGAACAATCTAGCTATGGGAGTGATGGAACCCATCAACCAAAAATGACAATGGAAGGGAATCCAATTCCTCATATCAAATTTCCAAGAGCTTTATTGTTGGCCACTACTTATTCTCATGGAAAGGTTAATGAGGAAGATGAAGCAAGGCTTTCTAGAGATTTTTTGAAATGTTATCAGAATTTTGTACATAGAACTGAGGAATTTCAACAATGTACCTAGAACCAATGCTTTTTCAAGTTGGCTGAAGGTACTTGACAAGCACTTGAGTTGGAAGAGTTACCAAATCAATTAAAGATAGCTATTACTGATTCTAGATTAGAAGGCATGACTTTTACTTGGTGAGAAAAGGAATCTGAAAGCTATGAAAGAAAAAATGGTCAACCTATCAGGGATTGAAACATGATGAAATATAGATTAAGAAGAAAATTTGAACAATATCCTCGAAGGCAATAAACCATCATGAAGTTGAAATTCCTGAGACAAAGTGACAAGGATGTCAAGGATTTATACATTAAATTTTGTGATCTATGCCAACAAGCTAAGATGAACTGGGAGAAGTATGAACATGCTTCAATCATTTTAGGATGTCTCAAGATGATGTATCAGTAGGAGTTTTCATCCTATGAGCCACAAACTCTTGATGAGACTTATGATTTAGCACATAAGGTAGAAAAGAAACTAAGTGTATTTTGGAGCATGAGCAAATAGGCTTCAAAGGGTAAGGACAAGGGATCCAAATTTGAGAATGATTCCATGTCTAAATATAAAGGCAAAGATGATAGCCATGACAAGAAGATAGAAAGGAGTGATGAGAAGGACAAAGCCAAGAATAACCAAGGTAAGGGAGACAATGGTCAAAGCAACAACTCATCAAACATTTAATTATTTAACTATGGATAATAGAAACATAAATAATGGGAATGTACACTTCTCAAGGTAGCCAAGGGCAAGAATGTGCAAATCATGAAAGCAGAGGAGGCATCTAGCCAAGATCTTTAAAAGGATAATCCTAATGCTTCCAAGATTATGGAAATTTTTAATTAAATTTTTATGCATTCATGAGGAATAAGAATAGGGAAGATCATTCTACTAGAAATTTATTATTTCATATTAGAACTAAATGTTTTCTTAGTGGTGTAGATTCATATTTAGATTGATGGAGGAGTCCAAGAAAGTTTTATTTTATCTAAAGTAGTTGCTAGATTGGGTTTGGTAACTAATCCTCATCCAATACCCTAAAAGATTCATTGGTTATCTAGGGATTACTCTTAAGAAGTGAAGGATCAATATGTTTTTAAATTTAAAACTAGAAGTTTTCATGATGTGATGAAATATGATGTGCTTCCAATAATTGTGTTGATGTGATTCCTAGTAGACCATGGAATTTTGATAATGATGCTCAATTTGATAGAGAAAAAAAATATAGGGAATGTAGCTAGACCTAATGGAATCCATAAGTTAATTTCCATGAAAACTGAACAAGTGAGATAGCAAAACTCAGTTAATGCTTTCTTAATCCTTCTAGGAGAGAGGGAATACATTAAGGAACATGATGAAAATAAGTTTGGTTTTGTTATTATATCAATAGTGGCTTCTAACCATGATGATGTGCAGGTAAGACTTTCAACAAGTGTACTAGGTTTGAAGGAGCAATTTCCCAAGGTGTTTAAGAGGGAATTGGATGGATTGTCATCAATGAGGAATGTACAGTATCAAATTGACTTCAATCCTACTACTAGCCTTTCAAATGAGAGATCATACCAAATGGTACCAAATTACTGAGTAGAATTACAAAGTCAAGTAGAGGAGTTACCTGTAAATGGCTTTGTGATTGAATCCATTTCACCTTATGTAGTTCTAGTAGCACTTGTGCTAAAGAAGTACAATGATGAATGGTGGGTGTGCATTAATTCTAGGGTAGTGAATAGGATAACAATGAGCTAAAAATTTCCTATTTCAAGGATAGATGAAATCCTTGATGTCCTTACTAATGTAGAAGTTTTTAGCAATATTTATTTAAGAAGTAGTTATCATTAAATTTGAATCAAGCTTGATGATGAAGAGAAGATAGCTTTCAAAATACTTGATGGATTGTTTAAGTGGTTAGTGATGCCATTTGGAATCATGAATGCACCTACTACATTAATGAGGTTGATGCATGATGTACTCAAGGAGTTGATTGGTAAGTGTTGTATTGCCCTTTTTAATAATATTTTAGTGTAAAACTCCTATGCAGTGGAGCATTTGAATCACTTAAGGAAAGTGTGTTTGAAATTGGAGGAGTCAAATTTCATGATCAATGTGAAGAAAATCCATTTCTTCATGAGGTAAATCACATACTTGGAGCATGTGGTTTATAAAAACCAAATTTGGATTAAAGCTACCAAGGTAAGGGCTATTAAAGATTGGCCAACTCCTAAGTATGCTATGAAGATAAGATCATTCCTTGATTTAGTAGGTTTTTATAGAATGTTCATAAAATATTTCAGTGGTATTTCATGGCCTATGTTTGTTTTTCTAAAGAAAAATAAAGATTTTAAATGAGGTGATGAAACCCAAAATAGCTTTGACTTGTTAAAAGTAAAAATTACCAATGAACTAATGCTTGCAATTCTAGATTTTTGGAAGCCTTTTCAAGTGGAGGTGAACATAAGTGAAATTTCCATTAGTGGGATACTTTCACAAGAATTTAGTCCTATTAACTTTATTTTCTAACATTTTGACTAAGTCAAGGAAAAATTATAGTGTATATGAGGAGTTATATCCTATTCTTTAAGCAATCAAGCATTGGAGCCATTACTTGTTATCCAAAAAGTTCTCTTTGATGATATATCACAAAGTAATACAATTTCTTAATTATCAAAATAAGTTGGATATGAAGCACATGAAGTGGGTTGCATACTTACAAGAGTTTAATTTTATGTTGAAGCACAAAAGTGGAAAAGCCAATGTGATGACTGATGGATTATCCAAGATGCATGTGGTAAATTTAGCATGTCTCACATGTAATGTATCATTGATTTGAATAATTTATATGAGCATGATTTAGATTTTTTATAGGTTTGAGAAAGCCTTAATGATCCATTTTTGAGTAGGATATACCAATGAAGGAATCATCATATCTAAGATGAACTATTTTTTAAAAATGGAAAGGTATGTATTCTTAGTTGTGATTTTAGAAAAAAATATTTTATTTGAAAAGCATTATAGTGGCATGATAGGTTACATGGATAGGGATAAAACATTGGAACTTATGGCTAGGCATTTGTTTTAACTAGGAATGACAATTGAGATTTCAAATTTATGAAAGAGTATTTTACTTGTTAGAAGTTCAAAGAGGGTAAAGGAATGCATGGACATTAAATGCTTTTGGTAATTCCCAAGGATCTATGGGAAATATGTTAATTGATTTTGCAAGTGGTATTGCAAAAATTGAGAGTGGGAATGATGCATGTTTGTGGTGATGGACAAGTTCTCCAAGATGCTACACTTCATACATGTAAAAAGATGAGAGATGCTTCTCATATGAAAAATTTATTTTTCTAGCATGTTGTGAAGTTTCATGGTACTCTTTTGAATATTATTAGTAATAGAGACTCCAAGTTTACTAGTAATTTTTAAAGATCCCTTTAAAATATTTTA
Organism: Gnetum montanum; assembly: GCA_015680685.1. NCBI lineage: Eukaryota > Viridiplantae > Streptophyta > Gnetopsida > Gnetales > Gnetaceae > Gnetum > Gnetum montanum. The sequence goes on from MNCI01001898.1 coordinate 140,319, forward strand.
AGGATAAATTTGAATTTTTCTAGTGCATATCATCCAAAATCTAATGGTCAAATTGAGGTGGTTAATAAATTCTTATTGAAAATTTTAAGGTATTTATATGATGGATAGCACAATTGGTGGAAAATTTTGATATGTCATGCTAAGTTCTCCCATAATAATTCTTTTCATGTAAACACTGGTAAGAGTTCATTTAAGATGAATAATGGTTTTTGTCCTAAGATAGTGGACAATTTGCAGAGCTTTGAGAAAGAAGTTCAACTCAACATTGATTTTATATAAGAGATAAGGGATCTTCATGCTCAAGTGAAATCAAACCTTGAGAAGAAGGATAAAGAGAGAGTTCTTAATAGGAATGATGGCAAGAAGAAACTAAATTTTGTTATTGATGACTTGGTTTGAATGCACTTGAAGAAGAAGAGATTGAGAGATATTAACTTCTTTAAGTTGAAAGCTAAGAAGATTGGTCCTTTTAGAATTAGGGCCAAACTTAATAATAATTCTTTTTAGATTGATTTACCAAATGATTTTTGCATGTATTTTATATTTAATGTTGTAGATATTATGCATTACCATGGACTAGCTAATGAGAAACCCATATAGGATAGCATTGATGAGTTAAAGGGGCCTATTGAGTAGTCCATGCCTTCTATGGAGAGGAAGGTAATCATACTTAAGCAAAGGGAAGCTTCAAGCATTTGAGGAGTGATGAGGCATAAGTACTTGATCCATTGGAAGGATTAATTTGTTTATGATGTTGTATGGGTACATGAGACCAAACTTTTTGAGTGGGAATCACTTCTATCCCTACTCCCTTATTCACATAAGTTCATTTTTTGAAGGGTGGAAGAGTTGGTGTAGGGACACCTCTTCTAATTCTTTCTCTTTTTTTCCTAAAGATGGTTTTGGTAGGTTTCAAGCTCTATAGAGACACCATAGAGGTTAAGAAGACATCTTCCCTTAGAGCTAGGAGTGTAGAGGAGACATTTGGTAGGATGATGAGATGTCTCATCCTACTAGGAGACGTCTTTGAGGATATGTCTTACTAGACAATAGATGTGTCACATGAGACATTTCCACTATTGAAGAGATGTTTCAACCTCCAAGAAGACATTTTCCACTAGAAAGAGACATCTTTCTTTAGTCTTTGATTATTAAAAGAGACATCCCAAGAAGGCTAGAGATAACTTATATGGTTGAGAAAACTTTCAATGTGGTCATTCCAAATTGGGAAATAGTAGAACAAGAGGAAGAAAAGATGGAAATAGAAAATAATCTTCAAGATGAGCTTTAGGAAGGTTTCCTAGGTTTATTATCTTCTATTTATAATAAATATTGTTTGTGTTTCTTCATGAGATGTCAAGATGAGAAGAGATAAGATAATAGATGTCATGAGAGAAAATAGTGTCAATGCATGATTATGGTTACAACTCAAGGTTAATTGTGTCTATTGGCCTATGTATTATTGTGTTCTTACTTACATGTTGAGATCTTAATCCCATTTTGTAAAAGATATTCTCATTCGGCTGTATCTCATATTGAGAATAATTACAGTGTGCTTCTAGAGCCTCATGCTCTGCAACATCATTGAATGTATGTGTGTGTAGTTTGATGTTGTGGGTTATGAAACCTAGATTGTAATCTTCTTTTCAATAAGAAAAGATAGCTAGTTTTCTTGGTTTCTAGCATATTGATTATTTTTCATAATATTTGGATTAAGAGAAAATTTAAGATTAAATTAATAAGAGTGAACATACTCCAAGGTTCCACAAGATCTATATGGAAAATTTTAAGACGTTTGCCTTTCTTTCTTTCTTTTTTGGCATATGCATAGTATGAGGAATTTTGGTTTTCTTTCCTTGGATACAAATTTTTGATTTTTATTTTGGAGTCTCTTTGATGTTGAGACTAGTGTCCTTTTTCATACTTGTAATTTTTTCAATATTATTATATGATGCATGACATAGCCTTTTGTGCCAAATTTTTACTTCTTCTTCATTTATATATTGATTAGGATTGCATGAAATTATTCGGTCAATAATTTTTTCATATATGGTTTTTGGTTTTCTAATTTGAATAGTTAGTTATTGGGAATTTTGAACCTTATTGGCTATGCAAATGAATTTTTCTTTCAAGTCATAATAATAACAATCTAGAGAATAGATTTGGTTAGTATAGGATTTAATTTTTATGACCTCTTCTCCATTTGATTTTATGATAATAGACCATTCATTTTTGAAATTCACATAATTTATTTTCTAGCAATTTATTCACATGAAAGAAAAATATTTGAAAGATTTGATATAAAGAATGCTTTAATGATAACTATGACTTTATTATTAGGAAGTCTTACAATGCAATCTTCTACTTCTTTTCCATCACCAAACTTGATGTTGCCTATTTTGATGGGCTTATAATTGAGAAGATATGAATTATGAGGTGTCATGTGATTATAGAATTCATTGCTTACAATCTAATATTTTTGTTTAAATATATTTTTAAAACTAAAATATTTTTAATTACATTGATCATCTTTAGATGTTGATGTTGATGTTTTTGCCTCTTCTTGGATTTTTCTTTAGAGTTGAAGTGCATCAAACCCAATTTTTACAAATAAGACTTTATGATATGTCCTATCTTTTTGCAAGACCTATAGAATGAAATAGATATGTACCTTTGGTTTTGGTTAATCTATCTTTCTCTTATGGAGACTATGCCTCTTGTGTCTTTTTTGGGAGTATTTGCCATGTCTTGATTACTTTGACAATTTTCATCTTGGAAGTTTATTTTATTAAACATCTCTTTCTCTATTGGTTCTTTCTCTTCTTCTACTATCAGAAAAGGCTTGATTTTTATCTAAGCTATTTTTTCATAGACTTTATTTTGGAGAAAACTTATCTTCATATTTTTGATATATGTGTTTATTATATAAAGCTGCTATTACCTTTTCCTTTTGCAACCTTTTGATGTTGAGTAAAACCATAATTGAATTCATTAATGTATTTTATACAAGCATACATCTTTACAAAGAAGTCCTTAATGTTCTCTTCCTTTCTGATTTTAAGTATTTTAAATTAAATTTTATAGAGAAATTCTTTACTATTTATTTTCTAAGTTTCCAAGATAATTTAAACATAGCATTTCCCATATTTTTTTGGAGGTCTTCAAAAATCCTACTCTTCCTATTATGAATTCAACCACATTAAATATTATGATTATTCTATTTAGATAATTTTTTCTTTTCTATTCCTATTTTCTACTAATTAACTTAATGATAAAATTTGTTCATCTTTTTCTTCTTTTCTTATTGTATGCTTGAGAGGAATTTCATCTAGTTCTATAGCTTTCCAAGTAGTATTTACTTTAAAGAGGTCTTTCATTATGTCTTTCCAAAGGATGAAATCTTAGGTTCCATAAAAAAGTGATTGATTTTAAGTTTTGGAACAATGAAATCTAAAATGTCTAAAATTATGAAACATTCATTTTTGGAGTTCAGAAGAAGTGATAAAATAGTGATTGCTTCTAAATATGGTTTTAGGGACTACATGTAATTATGTATTGATAATTGAGAATAAAAGATGATAGAATTGGTGGTAAAAAGAATGTGAGAATGAGAGAGGAGAGAGAGGCATATGAATAATCATAAAATGGATGGATAATTCATGAATTTACTTTACTAAAATATTTAGGTACATTACATCTAGCTATGATCTTTGTTTATATAGAACTTTTTTGGGCTTATACTAGGAGTTAATAAAAATTCATTCCTCATTAATAAGAATGGATAAAAGATAAATAAAAATTTTGAGTTGGGATCAAATATATATGTACATCAATTTATTAATTCACAAATTCCTAAATAAATTTTTTATCTTCTTTCTTTAATAAATGACAAAAGAATACATGGCTTTAATCCCTAGGTTACAAACAAAAATAACATTTCTTACATTGCACACTGATGAGAGCAACTACTCTAGTAGTTATTCTAATTATTAGAGCAGTTAATCTGGTGGTTTATTCTAATTACTAGAGCAGTTACTCTAGCAATTTATTCTAATTATTAGAGTGGTTACTCTAGCATTTTATTCTAATTATTAGAGCAGTTACTCTAGTGGTATATGCTAATTATTAGAGTAGTTGCTCCCAAGCCTATAAATACAGTGCCCCAGTGCATAATTGGGGGGAAGGCTTTTAGTAGTCAAGTAGCGAAACTCTTGTAGTTTGTTTGAAAGTTAGAGTATTTTCCAAGTGCCTATAGCAGGAGGTCTAAGTGTGGACAGATCTTTATTCAAGCATTGTGTACCTGAGCACACCTTATGTACGACAATAAAGACAAGTTCTTCAATTCATCCTTGTAGCACTTGAGATTTGTTTTCTTACGCATTTCTTTTATTTTATTTTCTTATGCATTTATTTTATTTTATTTTATTTTATGCCCTTTACATTTATGTTATTAGTGTAGCAATTCATTTTGATTAATTAAGAAAATTGTTAAATTGCACTCAATACAATCACTTTGAGCATGAGTGTAACACTTGGTAACCTAGTAACGATTAGCGTTTGGTAATCCCAATAGTGTTGCACTAGTTTAGGATGTGTATGGCAAGTGAGAACGAATGCTGGTGTTAGGATTAGTTAGAACTTAGTTAATTAGTAGTTAAGTTAAATTAGTCACTTATTTACCTCTCTCCTTCCCTACTAGCGTAGGACATAAAAACATAAAAGCTATAAAAATCATATGCCTCAAGCTCACTTAACCATACAATTGTGACATATAGGTAAGCTTGGGAAGACAACAATCAATCAACCCATCCTTGTTCCACAAGGGTGCATAAGCACTTAGTCCTTGAAATTCAATCGGATCATGTGTGAAACACTCGTATTTATATGGTTGAGCATAGGGGTACCTTGCTACTCATCATTAGCCTCATTGCCAGGGACTTAGTTGTTAGCGAATTTGTATTCCCAAAAAAAATTGCTATACATCCGTACAGCATAGGCAAGAGCAGCTGGCCCCACACTGACTAGGAGCACTAGCCCTAAATCCCCCTTGAACCTGCCCCCCCCCCCCCCCCCCCCCCCCCCCCCCCCCCCCCNTAGGCAACCAGTCCCCACCGTGAGCATTAACTAAAGCGCAAACCCCAATCGGGCCTCACCTGGGTGTTTCCCTCCCATCCCACTAACTTTTGGGGGGATTGTGGTTGGAGTTTTAATTCTCTTCAATTTTTTGCAGTCTTGGAACGGGCTACCCTGGGCCTACCGCCAGGCATCGTCTGTTTTCCTCTATTATCTAGGCAATGCTCGTCATATGGTATTTGATAACGTCTTCAATCCAAAGTAGTGTATGGATTGTGGGGCTATCCTTTGTCTCCGACTCCTCACCCTCCAGCACCTACCCCTACCCATCCTACCCATTGTCAGCATCATGAAGGACCCTCGGGAGCATAATCGAGGCCCTGTTCTAGGCCATAGTACCCTCCTCACAGTACCCGCTCCTCCTCCTTGTGCGTTGTTGCCTCTGCACCAGATGGGGCATTGGCTAGAATGATGGAACAAGGGTTCCTACCAGCCACAAAGCCCGGATCACCCTTGGTTGTCTACCCAGATGCCCCCGCTACAGAGACTCCCAGAGGAACAATGGAAGGTTGATGGGAGTCTTGGCGTGCATGCATTGGAGGAACTTGAAGTGCACCCCATTTAGTTTGTGGTGTGAGCCTGACTGAATGAAGCACCTCTCCACCAACTCTGCCATGGCCCTCCAGTCAGGTGGAAGGGCCATCCCCCATATGTGTCTGCTAGCCATCCTTGGGATGGGGCCTTGGAAGAAATCTACCGCCTCAGTGTGTGATACCATGATCGGGGGAATATGGTCGCCTCTGGTGGGTGCCCCAATTGTGGCAGCCACCGTGTCAACAATGACTAGGATTTGGCACCCCTGAAACATGGTAACCTCGTCCCCTAGTTCATGTAGAATGGTTGGGTATCCATCTCTAGGTTGTCCACGATGCATGGCAGCACGTAGGTCCATCCCGTTCATAAAACCTAGCACCAGAGATCTAGACAATTTTGGAGAGCAGTGATGGAAGGCTCAAGGTGAGCATATGTACCCATTACCATAGTAATTTCATGATAGATTCTACGGAACCTGTAGGTAAGCACAGCCGATGGTGGAGGGGCCGTCCCTTTAAAGACCCGATCATTCCTGGCCTGCCATAGGATCCACAACGCTGCCAGCGTCGATGAATTGCTAGAGAACTTGAGCGGGGGTAGGCTGACTGTACACCAAAACTTCTTGGCCACATAGCACTTATGCACGAAGTGCTATAGCGTCTCTATGTACTGATTTCATAGCGGGCAATTGGTACTGATGGGCAGGCCACGTGCTTGCAGCTGCACCCAAATGGGGATTGCCTGGTGGAGGATCAACCACGCAAAAGTTCTAATCTTTTTCAGCAATATGCCCTTCCATAGTCACATCCACCTAGGTTCGGTCAGGAATTTTTGTTGAAGCAACTACTAGGCAGGCAGGCTGACCTCATTCTCATTGTCTAGCGATCTGACATGGGCACATAGCTATCACCACACATGTGAATTAGAGTTGGTTTCCTCCCAAGGATGATATTTTTACTGAATGATTTACACCCATAGGGAGGGGTCATCAGACGTTGAGGAAAGCTGCCACAAAAGCCTTTGCCTTCCTAAGGCCACCTCTACTGCAAACGGTAGAATGCGCCCCACCCCCCCCCTCCCCCCCCACGGGGTAGGGATGCACAATTTTGTCCCAAGCCACAAGGTGTATCTTTTCCCCTCCCTTGCCTCCCAACCACATGAAATCCCTGAGGATTGAGTCAATTTTCCTGATAACTCCAGAGGGCAGGGTGGCCATCAAAGCAGGAAACCTAGCCATGGCCCCCAACACTGTTGATGCCAGCATGATTTTCCCTTTTTGGGACAGGAACCTGTTTGTCCAGTGTGTTGTGTATTTTTGAATTTTCATTATGAGGGCCTTCCAGGTTTATTTTTGGTGCCAGTTGTGGATGGGGATGCTTAGGTACATGTCCTCTGCCCCTCAGGTAGAATCCCCAGAATCTGGATGACCTTGATGTGCACGGAAGGATGAGTGTGTGTGAGATAGAGTGCAGATTTCCCCAGATTGGGGACTAGCCCCACTTCACATTGCATGCTATTCAATGCCCTCATCAGCACCCTGGCCTACGGCACAGCTGCATGGGTAAAAATCATCATGTCGTCCGCGTAATGGGTGGTTAAATAAGTAATTCCATGTATGTTCAGCCCCTGGACCCCTTCTTCGGCGCAGTAGATTTGTAGGAGGTTCATCACCATTAGGAATAGGAGTGGGGAGAGAGGGTCTCCTTGTCAGAGCCTGCGACTGGTGTCATGAAAATCCCATAGATGTCCATCTATGTCCAGCGAGTACCGCCCGTCCTGTTGGATCTACAGGCAAAGATAAAAAAATGTTTTATCAAATCCTTTTGCTTGTAACACTGTCTTGAGGGTAGCCCAGCTCATGGAGTCGTAGGCTTTAGTAATGTCTAACTTTATGCAAAGCCCTGTTAATCTAGTGGCCTTAAGGGAGTGCTGAATTTCTTACAGGAGTAGGATGTGATCTTGTAAATGTTAGCCTTTCACAAATGCGGCTTGGTTTTGTTGCACCAGCCGTGGCATGAGGGGCCACATCCTGGTAACCACCATCCATGAAAATAACCTTAAAAGCGAGTTGTAGACTCTGATGGGCTGAAAATGCCCAGGAAATGTGGGGTTCTCCATCTTTAGCAGCAGGACCACCTGGGAGCAATTGATTTCCTTGCGCATTTGTTGTCATGCCAGCATGCAATTGAAGGCATCTAGCAGGTTTGCCCCCAGCACATCCTCAAATTCATGGAAGAATTCGATGGGCCACCCATCTGGCACCTGGGCTTTATCAGCTGACATGTCGTGGAGCGTGGTTTGGAGCTCACACCATAAGAAAGGTTGCAGGAGGTGTAGGTTGTCTTCGGCATTGAGAACCTTCAGTATCAAGACGGAGATAGGATCCATGGGTTTCCATTACTAGATTTGTTGCCAGTACTGCAACAATTTATTTGCACTGGATTATGAGTGGGGCTATTCCCCTTGTGTGAGGCTATGCATCATTCGCTGTGCATGCTGGTGGGTCCCGTGGTGCATCTTAGCTGCAGCAAAAAAGAATTTCGTGTGTCGGTCACCGGCCTGTAGCCAGTGCACATGGGCCCATTGGTGCCAATAATCTTCCTCCTCACATTACAAGATTTGTAGTTTAGCCAAAAGGACAAGCTCCTTGTGCATGTGATCGGCCTCATGCTCTTATTGATTTTGGATGTCCTACAATTTGGCTTGTATCTAGAGCCAGTAACCCTTAAAGCTGTATTTATTTGCAGTGGAAAGGGTTTGAATTTGTCTTTTGAGGACCCTTAACCCGTGCTTAAGGAATTCATGTGGTTCCATCGTGTCCTTGTACCCCTGCCAGATGGAATGAACCAGTTCGCCTAACCACAGCTTGCTCAGCCAGGTACGCTTGAACAGGATTCGACGTGGGGCCTGAGACACGTCCTTCTCCAGCTGGCACAAGATGGGTCAACCCTTACTCATGTCCCTATTTTTCTTTGATATTTGGTAATTAATGTGGGAAAATTAACTAATATTGAAAGCAATAATTAATAATTTGGAGTTGTACATATGTTAAAGTTTGGAGTTAAAGGGGTGTAGATATTCCAGCCTTGTACTACACGTACATGGAGTTAATTGAAAAGTGGTTGCAACATCCTTGGCAAAAAGATCAAATATTGTTCACTTCTTGGAAACCTTATAATCTACTATTGTAGTTCACATGGAAAGTCACATTTTGCTACATTTTTTTCTTAAATAAAAAAGGAAACAAGCTATCTCAAAATGCTAGAAGTTTCTATGGAACATAATAGCTGAAGAAATTCAGATTTCTATAAGATTAACAGAAAATATGGACAACAATCAACAAATAAGGCCAAATTGATAGATATAAAAATCATAGGAATGAATACTTTGGCTACAGAGATTTAAGCATAGCACACTTTCTAATACCTTCCAATAACAAACTCATCCATTCCCTACAAGTGCAAAACAAAGTCTTTTTCATCCATGTAAGTAAGATTATCATATTCATGAGAATTTTTTTGTAGCTATTTGCATATTTTATGAAAGGAAAATAGAGTTAAAAATAAAAATTACATACAACCTAATAACAATACAATCTAGAAATGTATATTCATCATCATCATCATCATCTTAGTGTTGTCGCAACCTAGGAATATCTTGAATGTGAGCGAAAATGAGATAAAACTACTTAAATAGAAACTTGGTAATAGAAATACAGTTGAATAGATGTAGGGTACCAAGGAATTAAATAAGGTGTAAAAAAAAGAAAATTTTCTAAAAGAAAAACATTATGCAACATGCTAGTGAAAGACAAAATTCTGAAAGAAAACCCTTAAAATTAATAATTTTGGGTAAGATGCCAAAGGATCTCACTTAGCTTGATACTAAGTCCTCTTCTTATTTCAAGTCTTGATATTCCTAGTGTAGTTGGTGCAGCCTATGCATAGACTATTTTCTATTATTCTTAAGATCTATGCTTCCATTTATGACTTTTCTCATGATTCATGATGTGTGTACTATGGACCTTTATGTACATATTGTGCTATAGTAGGCTTATTTCTTGCTGCTAATAATTAGATGATATGATACTTTTTAAAATGCTAAATATGATTATTTTCATAGTTGGTAATGCACTATATTAGAATATATGTTATTTAAAATTATGGATGTTTCATATTGGATGGACATTAAAAATAAGTTGTATATTTAAGCTTGTGATATTTCATGTTTAAGATGTTTTCCTTAGATCATGTTATTGGTAGCTTTAATACATGTTTAGTCGATGCTTGCATTTGGTTTATTTATTTTTGCTTATCTTTTCTATGTAGTGAATTTGTATGCAATTTTTACTATCTTATTCACTTTATTTTTATTCATCATTTACATGCAGTGAATTAATCTACCTCTTTTCTATTTTACTTGTCTGTCTTCATTTTTTATTTCATTATTTTTCTTTTTCATCACTATTTCCTCTTTGTGATTTTTCTTTCTTTATTTGTTTATTTTCGCCTGTACAAGGTTCTTCGCTTTTCTTTGCCATTGTTTTTAGTTTATTTTTTTATTCCTCTGTGAATGAAATTCGTATGGTTTCCATGCACATTCATCTATGTTATCATTTTCTTATATTTATTTATCTTCAGGGCTTCTATGGAGGCAATTTATATGCCTCTTTGTCATTTTGTTTTGTTGTCTTTATTTTTGTTTACATTTCATTATTGTTCTTCTTCATCTCTATCCCTGTTTTCTATTTTATTTTTACTTATTTGTTATTGTTATTTTCTTTTCATTATTGGTCTATTTATTTTTCATCTTAGTTTATTTGATTTTGATCTTTGCCAACGTAGGGTTCTTCGCCTTTGTCTGCCATTGTTTGCATTTTATTCATCATATGGTTATTTTTTTCATCTATAATGGAATTGGTATGGTTGTCATTCTCTTTTTCATTTTATTTATTTATTCATAAAATTTGGCTAATAATCATAATAGAAATAAATAAACTAGTTGTGAAATATAACTATCCTAGAAGAAAACAAGCAAAAACTAATAGGTTGTAAAAGCAGTCTAGAAAAAGCTATCAAATGAAACTAGTAAGGTAGTGAGCATAGAAGATGAGCAAAGCACTAGGTAATATATTCTATTAGTAAAGTCATAGGATAGAGCAAATGGTTTAGGCAACTTCATGTGAAATATTTCTTCTGAGAGATCCAAAATTTTACTACTGGAAGCTTTGAACTATGTTCATTGATATTCTGACCTACTAAGTGGTGGGTAGAAGTTGGACCATAGTCTCATATCACCAAACTATATAGAGAGGTTAGATTCATTCCTATAAAAATAAAGTTATGGTATAATTCTAATGTGCAATGGGTGCTAAGTTATAAACGTTAAGAAAAGTTTTGTGTTCAGTCATCTATTTTCTAGTTTCAACAATCTCATGTCAACCACCATCACAATTTATAGCTAATCAAATAAGTAAAGTGCTACACAATTAATAGAAAGAAAAAATGCGTAAAATATGAGGAGAATGCAAGAGAAAGTAAATAGAAAAGCTGCATAAATTAAATGGTAGGAAAGATGATCGAAACTTTTGAAAGAAGTAGGTTTCAAGTGAGTTTAGTAGATAAGAGGTAGTAGGTCCTGGGATATGATGAAGGGGATCACCGCAACACTTATCAGAGGCTAGGTAGGTAGGAGGCATTTGGACTCAGTGATTCAATAGGGGAAAAGCAAATGGCTAGGTGTGCGTCAGGACATGATTCATGTTCTTTATGATCAGTAACTCTAAGCTTGCAAATACCTTGAAACTCTCATTAGCTCATCTGGTTCCAAGGGTAGTGCTTGCATGCAACATGCAAAGGAATTCTCAGAAGAAGCTATCACTCAGAAGGTGGGGAGAAACCTTTCCATTGAGGAAGGTATAATCAAGTGCAAATTATGATCCCCAAGTTGATCTAGCAATGGTAGACTCAAAGATATCCTCATACTTTAGTTTGTTTTTTCTCAAGTAGATCTATGGGATAAGGAAGTCTTCCTTTGCATCAGCAAATTATTTGAAGAGATGATTGCTATGGAGAATTCCATGACCTCCAAATCATGTCTCATTGATGCCAAAATCTAAGTTTCTATGTCTTTGGATGTCAAATTAAGGGAGAAAACCTTGCTTGAAAGCTCACACAAAATAATATAGTAGAAAATAATCTATGAGAATTTCCCAAATGAGTGTTGTCATTGCCTTAAGCAAGACCACATTGGTCATTAATTCCAAGATGTAATTGAAGCAAAATAACCAATAGTATGTGATGAGAGAGCGAGGGATTTATAGAAATGCTCTTCAGGTTGTGATACAAGACACCCAAATCTGACCCTAGAGATCACTGTCAAACCACTTGAATAGTCATAGTAAGTCTTGGCCTCACCACCACTTGAACAACCATAGTAAGTCTTCATCTCATTGCAACAAGCTACATCTAGATAAGAGATTGAAAGATACATGATCCAACATAACTCATCTCTCCTCCTTTCTTCCCTCCCTCACTACACATCCCCATTCCCCAGTGTTCCAGGTAGATGTCCCATTAGTAAAGGACAAGCATAACCTTGCAGAAACATTTATTGTCACTACCCTTTTAGAGAGTTCTATTTACCACTATCTATAGAAAGTATGGATATAGAACAATAGGACTCATGATAGAAGAGGCTTAGAGTTCCTTGTGAACAAGTGGATAATGAATTGGTGGATGCATAGGGGATGTTTGGCAATAGGGTTGTTCAAGAAGATGCAAGCCATAAAATTCACTTCATTATTACTTGCATAATTCTAGAGGTTCAAAACAAGCTAGAATAAATTAGTAAGTTTAGTTGTTTGGATCCAAGATACTTAGAGCCCCTCGGCAATCTCTCATATGTATTAGATATGTAGAAAGCATACTAAGAGTAGCACTTTGATGTGCATATGAAATAGGCTAATATAGCATCTTTCCAGTAATGGGATCTCTCCCTGGATTTTTGGCATGTTTGGAACTGTTTTGGGACTATTTTGATGAGTTTAGGAGGTTTCGGGGGCTATGGTGACTTGTTTGGAGGTCTCCAAAGGTTCCGTGCCTCAAAATGAGCATCTCTTTATTTTTCCTTGGCAGATGAGATGTCCCAACCATAGGTAAGACATGCAAATCGCATTTAGGACATCATAGCTAGTAACAACGACTTTTGGCTAAGATGTCCCATTCTCCATGGAGGTGTCCCATATGGACATTAGATAATTTTCTACAAGTTTTAAATTTTAAATTTAAATATGGAAGATGAAGAGACAAGGGGAAAGGATATAAATAAACTTTTTGAGCCTTCATTTAGGTCAAGAGAGAGTCTAGGGAGTTGAGAGAAATGTAAAAGTAGAGATAAAGTATTGGCAAGGTATCTTGACCATAATCCTCACATGTGTGTGATTGCCTTGATTGAGTATGTGAGAGTTTAATTGAATCTCTTATCTCTCCTTGGAAATTTATTCTTTCTTTCATATATAAATTCTATCTTTGAGAAAGATTAAAGCTTTCATTTTCCTTTTCTTGTTCAAATTTGCTATTTTGTGACTTTGAGAGAGCTTGGATTGTGGAATCCATGGGAGCTCCTCATCAAATTGGTAGCATAGCAGCTTGAAATTGAATACAACTTCATTCAAGTGGAAAATTCTCATCTCAATTTGAAAGAATCACTCAAAATTCTCAAGCTTGGATGCATTCTCTGTTGCTACTTGTTGTACTCATCCTAGGATTTGAAAATTTCCATTTAATTCCTAAGTTTGTCATACCTTTCAAGAATTAGAATATAATTATGAAATTGTATATCCACCAGCATGTACTAGAAAGGGCTTGAAGATCTTCTACTCATTACTCTTAAGATTTGAGTATTTCTTATCTCATTTTTCAGAAATGTTAAAAATTTCACTTTTCCTTATAGAATTTTGTGAGAATTACCATTTAGGTTATTTTCCATTATGTCTAGAAAGAAGAAGATAGTTCAAGATTTGTCAAGAGATATGGAGGAACTAAATACTAACTTGAAAGATATTTTAAGAAGAATTAAGAGAAAATCTTCTTTCCTTCAAGGAAAGGAAGAAGATGAAAGGTCTGATGAAGGAAAGATCAATTATAAAAGGTGCTTTCAAGTATCTCTTATTGCATTGATGACCTTAATTGTCTTGGATATGAAATGGATGAGCAGCATGAAGACAATCCACCTTGTGATGCTAATGGTGAAAGAAAGATAAGTGGTAGCCTTCCAAACACCAAGAAGAAGAAGGCAAAGAAGAGAAAATAGAATGGAATAAGAGAGGTTGGTTTGAGAAGACCTAATCCTTTTGCATTTCCTTACTCTTCTTTTATTATAGGTCATGAAAGAGACACATGGAATTTGGTGCTCTCAATATGGAAGTATGGTAGAGCCTTTGAGGAAAAAGACAATATCCACTCTTCTTTCATGAATTTCTCCATTGGGATGTAAGAAAAAAATTACGCTAATATGTGTATGTGTGTCATGCATACATTATGTTGTATGTTTATATGTATTTGTGAAATATGTTTTGGATGGTAGAAATAAAATGTTATGATTTCTAACAATTCCATGTGTGTGGTGCTTTGGCTTGTGTCTAAATTATGGCCTACATGAGGGGGCAATATCTATTCAAAGTGTAAAGTCCTCTTGTATGAAAATCAAGATTCTTTTGAAAGAGGAAGGTTTTGATGTGGACATCAACAAAGCTAATGTAGCATCTCTTGAATGATGGGATATTTTCCTAGAGTTTTAGCTTGTTTGGTAGTGTTTTGGAAGTATTTTAATGAGTTTCAAAGGTTCCGAGGGCTATGGGGACTTGTTTGAAGATGTTCAAAAATTTCAAACATTAAAATGAGAATTTTTGTGTTTTGTCGTAGAAGGTGAGACATCCCAGTTGTACGTGAGATATCCCAGTTGCAGGTGAGATATCCCAACTACATTTAGAATGTCCTAGCTAGACTTGAGACATCCTAGTCAATACATCCCACATGATTTCAGGACATCCCAGCTATTAATGACCACCTTCAAGTGTGGTGTAGGCATTGCACCTCAATATACCCCAATAGGAACAAATCCACAACTCCAAGAAGATCTAGCTTAGAAAATAAGAATAACACAATAAAATAGAGAAAGGCTCCTTCATAATAAGAAAATTCTTAAAATCCATAGAAAGTACATCAAAGATGAGGAGCCAAGCTCAACTCATAACTCTCCTAAGGATCTTGGAGTCCACACTTATCCTCTTTTAATCTTGAATTACTCACAATGGAGCCTAAGCTCAAGATAAAACTCTTATAAGATATTCTCCTAATCTCTCACAAGTGCTCTTTCTTCCCTCTTACTCAACTTCCTTGCACAATATCTCTTTCCTTAAGAGCTCTATCTCTTTCCCTCTATTGGGATATTTGGCCTTCATTGTTTGCACTTTGTCACATGGCACTACAATACTTTGCACTATAGATCACATTAATATTTATAAGCAACTGGAAGGTAAAAATCCTAGAAACCTTTTCTCAACTCATCTTGAGGTTCTCCAACTGTTTCCCAAATCTTCTCACCTTCTCCTCAATTATTTTTATCTTTCATAGGCTATTTCCTGAATTGGAACAACCTTTTTAGAAGTTTTCCTAGACGTCTAGGTCATCTCTATCTTTGCTAGGATGTCTACTATGAAATCCTTGCTTTCAAGAAAGATGTGTAATAGTTTTTGTAATGTCTAGTATTCATGGGAGATGTCTTTGGGAAGATGTCTATCTTTCTAAGGAGACGTCTCTTCTGAAGGTGCCAAAAATAAAAGTGTTGCCTTTGACGTTGGGAGCCTCTAGACACCTCCCAACAAGTTCCCATCCATCCTAGAAGCTCGTAAACTCATCAAATTGACTCAAAAACACCTCCAAACATGCCAAAAAACCCAAGAATCATCCTCAATAAAATCAACAAGAAAACACATAGAATATAGGGTAGAACAAGGGGATTGAAAGAGGTGTCCCTACACCAAGGTGAGACTTCACATTCTCCTCTAAGATGTCCCATATGTACATGAGATAATTTTCTATGAGCTTTTAAAGATTATAATTTGAATTTAAAGAGTTAAGATGAAGAGACAGGGGAGAAGGATATAAATAAACCTCTTGGACCCTCATTTCCATCAAGGGACAGTATAGGGAGTTGAGAGAAGAGTAAAACAAGAGATAGAGTCTTGGAAAGGTGCCTTGATCATCATCCTTGTGTGTGTTTGATTGCTTTTTTTAGTGTGTAAGAGTTTGTTTAAATTCCTTATCTATCCTTGGGAATGTATACTTCCTTTCATATGTAAATTCTCCATTTGACCATGAATAAAGCTTTCATTTTCCTTTTCTTGTTCAAATTTTCTATTTTGTAACTTTGAGAGTGCTTGAATTGTGGAATCCATAGGAGCTCCTCATCACAGTCCTACATCACATAACTTTGGAAGGGCAACATGAATGCAAAGATCTTCCAGATCACAACGTCAAGAAGATAGGCCAAGCATTAATAGGTTTTGTTATAGGCAAATCCATAGATTTATCTTTCTTGGGCTATGGAGTATTGATATTTGATTGATCAGTTATTTAGATTGATTTGGCTTTCAACCTAGTGCAAGAAGACAACTAGTATGGGAATGGTTGGTTGGTCATTTAGGTTGATTTCAGAGTTAATGATTAATTTAATAATGTTTTAGTTAATAATAGAACTTATTTTGGAAGTTAGTGAGGAACTAGGATGTAGGATAATTATAGGGTTGACACTAGTCATAATGTTATCAAATAGTTAGAAATCGACATTGCTTGGGGGTTGTATCCAATAGGTGGACATTTTCATACATGAGGTTAGCTTAAATAAGTGAGATATCACATCAAACAATCATTGATATCTAGTTAAAATAGCATCAACATTATAGTTATTCTAAACATTTGATGTTGTAAACCTTATAGGAATACTAGGGGATCCTATGGTAATTCATGGGTTAATTATAGATATTAACAATAGTGTTAATGGTATTAATTAACAAATAAATTAATTTGTAATTATTTTTTCTTTCAACAGTGTACCTTACAACAATATCCCTAACTATCAATCTTCTTGTAAGAAGTTTCAAGTTGGATTTTAGTTACCGTGAATGTCTTCTTACTGTTATTACATGTGTTGTACACACATTTAGCAAGAAGCTTTGGAGGTGGACAAAGAGAAGTTGGATGAAGGATTAACATTAGATTAGGATTAATTTTTGTTAAATTTCATTTTATGTTTTCAGCTATTCAATAGATTATGTAATTTTTTGGACATAAATATAGATTTTTTATTAAAATTTGATGATATGTTGTAGTGAGACCTAAGTGGGTATAAATGTGCTAATGTGGATTTATCAAGTAATTTTACATTACTAAGTTTCAAGTGGTCTTTTTATATGGCTATATTTATAAGTGTTAACAAACATAAACATTTGCTAAGTGATTAAATTTCATTTATCATGCACCATGAATAGTTCAATTACAACTAATTTTCAAAATACGATTTTTGGGGATGTGACAATTTTTGTTGTATATTTGTACTGCTAGATTAATACATGTTTTTTTGGCTTTTCTATCCAACAAAAAATTGCTAAACCATCGCTACTTAAATTGTTGCAAAGAATCATGTTTGTGATAGAAATGGCCACAATGCTAGATATAGTTTTTATGGGACATGCAAGAAGATACCTCTTTTGTCTTCCTTGATGCCATAATCTTTGAAGGAAAATAAGTGAAAAAAAAACCCTACCATGACAAGTACATGCACCCTTTTTGAAATAACAAGAATTGCATAAGGTGTGGTAATAAGTGCAAGTTTGGAACTGGCTGTTGCAAAGGCATCTGTGCCAATGTTGCCCATGACGTCAAATGTAGTAGCTGTGGCAACTGATGCCAGATCTATTGTAGGACTCTACTATTGGTCTCTCATTTTGGTTCACACATGCAACAAGGCTCAAGCATTTTCTTTGGGCTGATCTCTGAGAGTTTTCAATCTTGCGTATTTACGAGACTTGCACTTTGCAAGTCATTATTTTTTCTAAAAATGAACTGGGATTCAATGAAAGACTTAGTCAAAACTTAGGTCAACCTATGTCATTTTAAATTTTCACCATTTACAACCCTTTAAAATAGTCAAAATTTCATCTCGGCTCTTGTGGGTTGCAAGTGGACCATTTTCTCTGTGAGTACTCGCTAAAACTTGCATTGTACCATCACTCATCATTAAACTAACCATGGCTAGCCCTCTTGAGTTCTAATCAATATGTAATCACATAGAATTGATAGAATGATATATCTACCATACTAATTCATTTGTAATTATATCAAGATGGGCATTCAGGATTGCTACCTCTAGGGTCCTATAAAAGTTCGATTCAGGCCTTTCATACTTTTGAGAAATTTGGTCTGAGATTTGCCAAATTGGATGCAGTATATAGACAGTTGCTACATGTAAGATATAACTGCATTATGGAAAATATATCCAAAAATCATATTCAACAATAAAAATTATCTTGAGGATGCATTTAACTTTTCTACACTTCTTTGATTTGTTGTTCATGTACATGACTCTCTTGTAGGATTCCTGGTGCTCCCTATCTTAGAAAGTATTAACAGATGTAGTAGATAAGAGTTTTATAGATAGAATGTCAGTTTCAAGCATGATAGTAGACATGGTAAACATTACATTCAAATCACCTATTTTGTTGAAAGGGTTACCATGTTAGATTGAGTCAATGATAATGCTACATATAAATATATATGAAATGGAAATTGAAATCTTATTGCTTAGGCGAGTCTTTTCGATGCGAATCATAGAGATAAATAATTTTGGTTAAGAGGCTAGCTAATAGTCATACTTAAGTACCAATAAATAAAATCATAATCTTATTTACTTTTTAGCATTTTTCTTTTTGCTTCTTTTCTTTTCCCTCCCTTCTTGCAATTGTGCCTTGTTCCCAACGTACTCTTCTATAACTTTGTCTTTATATTTTATTTCTCCCAATATTTTCGCTAGATTTCTTTCTGATTTTTTACTAAAGATTTCTTTTGTTCAATATTTTTTTTT
>MNCI01001898.1:159255-171223 GCA_015680685.1 Gnetum montanum
AACCTCTTTAGGCTTCCTTAATCATGCTAACCTAGTTAGGCTAGGTTGATCACATACTATAGTAAGTTGCTTAGGATAGGTAGCCTAAGTCTTCTTAATCATGCTAGGGAAATGTTATAGAATCTATAAAAACATAAAACAAGATCATAAAAAAATGAAAAATTAAACAAGGAAAAACAAGGGACCAAATCAAAGGCCAAAGACAAACTAGAAAACAAAAAAACAAGCTTTTACAAAGATATTGATGTAACAATGGTTGTCAGAAGTAGTTCAAATGGTTATGAGAGGTAGTTAAAGTGCCACTAAAAAGTAGCTAAAGTGGTTTGCTCATTGTTTGGGTTTCTATGTAAGATATTGCTGATTCCAGTCATACTCAAGGCATCACTATATTTGAGGAAAAATTATGAAGATTAATCTTTTCTTCTCTTCCCACTTGAGAAAAGTCTCTTAAGAATATTTCCTCCTTCTTATGCTTTGTCACTATCGGGACATTATCTAGCTATTACGATGGGTATGCTGATGGACGAGCATCCTCATCTTCTCTAGTTGTACTAATATCTTCCTTCTTATCAATTTTGACAGATGTTACAAACATTCCAAGGTATATCCATGGCCTCTGCCTGATAAAACAACAGAGATAACCAAAGAACTAAATAGATAGGAAAAACCCAAAAAGCTTTATGATAATTACATAAAGATGAATTGTACAAAGATAAATCAAGAACGAGAACCTTAATATATAACTACAAAAGCACTAAACCTGATTGTAACATATATGAAAACAATTCCAAAGGGAAGAGAAAAAAAATAAGAAAGTTACCGAAAGGAAGAAAAGCTCCAACAAAAAGAGAAAATTACCAATTGTATGAACTTCAATGACTTCAAGAAGATCTCTCCTTAATTGATGCATTTCTTGAGAGCATTTGAAAGTCTACAAGGAGAAAGAAATAACTATGAACAAAACTCTAAACTCAGAAATGCTTGAAACTTTTTGAAGGTTTTCCCCACAAAGAGGCTTAGTTATTATATCTAAAATTAGATTAGCAGTGGCACTATCCACAAGCTCAATCACCTGAGTTGGAACTAGTTCTATGATTTTATGGACTTTCACATGAAAGTGTTTCATCCTATTATGATGCACCAGATTCTAAGATTTTTCAATAGCAACTTGACTATCATCATACAAAAGTGTTCCATCCTTTTGTAAAGGCCAACAACATCAAGGAGATTTCTCAACTAAATAATCTCTTCACTGGCTTTCCATGTTGTTATGTATTGTAGTTTGGTAGAAGAAGTAGCTGCTAACTTTTTCTTTTTAAATCTCCAAGTGATAGGAAAATTTTCTTAAAAAGTCACATATATAGATGTAGATTCAAATGCATCTTTATCTTTAGCATTATCAGAATCTAAATAAGCTTTTAGCTTAAAATTTGTATTTCTTTTATAGATAAGTCCTACGTTTTTTGTCTTAAATTAATCTAACCACAAAAAGAGTTGCATACATATGAATTTGATTTTGAGTTTCCATATATCTAGATAAACACCAACAATGTAAGACTAGAAACCAAACTGATAGACTTCGTTACATCAATAGGTTTAGTACCATCATTTGAACTTAGCTTACTTTTTTAAGCCATAGGAATGACAATAAGATAAGCATGCATCATGTTGAAAGATTAAAGGTCTTTAATAAACATATCCTATACTAACGTTAACATCGTTGGGTTATCAAGTGTCCACTACTGAGCGTACCAAGTGGTACATTACTGGGATTACCAAACATTAAGTTCCTACCATTAGCTATACCAAGTGGTACATTGTAAGCATCTTAAAACATTAAGATATTTATGCTTGAAGTTGTAGTGCTCAATCTACCTAATGAATGTGTCATTCAATATGTATAATTAACTAAGTACGAAGGAAAGTAAACATTAAGCTAAGTTACATTAGAAATAAATTTGGATGATTTATTCAAAATATTAACAAGAACACATGGTATTTTTTTTAATAATATTTTCAAAAGTCATAGCATGTTTATGTCTACTGCTCAACAAATTCAGAGGGTCTACAAAAATAATAAAATTGCAGTTTTAGTTTCCATTTTGGTTTCTTATGGATTAATAATCATATGGAATTGTGGTTATATGCAAATCATAAGATAAATTGTAGAATGCTTAAAGATATATCAAAGGAAAAATCTAATAAAAGTTAAACGCAATGACATTTTGATATGTGAATGAACACAAAAATAATGTGACAACCACAATATACCCATTGCTCATTTGAACCAAGGATTTGCTAGTGTTGATGCTTGTACATGATGCTAAGGTGAGGCTTTCATAGGACTTTTCCTTTTTTAAAAAAAAAATATTTACATAATGCTGAAAAGGTTGACATGGTAGTGGAAGGAGGAGTAGTAGAAAACTACCCCTTTCTAACTGCTTGAGTTAATTATTTGACATACTTGATTGACTATCACACTTAGTTGGTTACTTGAGTTAAAAGTCATACATCATTTTGTTTATAATGATATTAAATTTTCATTCCATCATGAGCTAACCAACAATTAGAATGTAAACTCAAAAAAATTCTAGAGTTAACCCAATGTCAAGAGACTCATTCATGTGCAATGTTGAGTTAAACAATGGAAGAGAAATTGTAGTGAACATGTTCTAGTAAAAGAGAAACAACATGGATAAGGCATTTATAAATTAACATCTCAAACGAATATGATCCACCTTGAAATAGCTGTATGAATACCATTATTAAAAATACAATTTTCAAATATTGTACAGCTAATTCTACCATAATTTTTGCATTGCTTCATTATTAAGGTTGTTTTCCACGTTGGTGCATGAAAGTCTTTGTTCATGTGCCCTTGTCACAACTTTCCATGCCTGCATTTCTGCAAGCAAACATTGATGCAGGTATTCTTCATTTTGCAAATGCTTAACGCTTCAGAGTTGACTGCATCCATCTCAACTCCCAATCCTGTTTTACAGGGAAGACTTTGCTGATTTTGCGTTAGTTTCGAAAAAGCTACTGTTGCATCGAGGACAAGCTCCAGCAGATCAGAGTAGAACATTGATTTTGCTGCTTTTACTTGTTCGTGACCTTGCAAATGCAACTGTGCAGATGGGTTCTTTGATTAATCATAATTCTTCTGAAATGCTGAAGCTCGAAAAGCCTTTCATACCCTGAAAATAAACTATTTCATCTGCAAAATGGCATAGATCTTTATGATGGATAAATGCTTGAGATTCACGAATGCTAGAAATACACTGTAATCCAGATTTTAACAAAGCAAATGCAATATTTTAAAAGATTAATGTTTCATCAGCCGCATTTATAAATTGATTTAAGGATAAAAAGAAGTAAGGAAAACCAATTTAAATAAAAACCTTTCATGTTCTCATCATAACGTTACCGATAAGTGATAACTAACTTCTCAGACGTCACAAAACCAACAAGTTCAGCCAGCATTTTTGGTTAACTGTCCCTGCAGACAGCAGACTCTCCAAACCATAACATAAAATGAAATCATCTGTTTAGTAGATGTTGACTTTTTTTAACAATGCATGCTATCTGCCCATGGGGTGCGATCATTGTCAAAACGTTGCTGAAATTACACTGATTTGGGCTTTTTCTTTCCACATCGGTGCATGCATCTCTTTGCTCATGTGCTCATGTAGCAAGAAGCTTCTCTTCGTAGTTTTCTTGGGATGCAGACAGGGCTGGTGCGCTGCACACATTTTCCGTTTGCGCACAGGCAAGAAGCTTCCTAGGTTGACATTATCATACCTGCACCTACCTTGCAATGCATATTCTCTCTTCTTTTCTTTTTCCCCTAAACGGGTTTCCTCGCTATGAAAGGTTTCCTAGTTCAACGATGCCATGTGGTAGCAGCTGACCTCCCAACCCTATTTCAAACGTCATTTTCAGCAAAACACACTACATCATCTATATATAAAACTGAAATTCACCATCTCTGCATTGGCATTGCTCCCCTGCTCCCAGATTTCGTATTCCCAACTTCCCATAAACCGTCTCGGAATCCACAAGACCAATCCACGTTCAAGATCATCAACTCCCAAAATGCTGCCAAAGATGATTGTTGTGGTTGCATTTTTGGTAGCAATAGTGTCTTCAATGGCCAACCCTGATCCCAATCCAACATCCTCGCCTTCTCTGAGCCGCTTGCTTGGGGAATTGCCTTCCACAAAGCATTTGAAATGCAACAAGAATCCTGGCGTGTGTGCACCCTACTCATGCTGCCACAACAAGTGTGTGGACCTTTTATCCGATAATAGGAATTGCGGAATGTGCGGTGAGAAGTGCAAGTTTCCAACCACCTGCTGCAATGGCGTCTGCACCAACCTCACCGATGATGTCAACAACTGCGGCCGCTGCGGCAATCACTGCAGCAGCGGATCTCTCTGTGTCTATGGCATGTGCTCCTATGCGTGATCATGATCAGGCAACTGTGCTGCTGGTGGGATATCATCCATATCATTGTTAATGTAGACCACGCTATCATGTTTGAAATCATATTTCCGCATTACAGGCAATAGGCCCAAAATAAGGAGGATATGGTATTATGTAGTCAATAAATTATGCGCGGCAACCTCTTACACCTGCTGAGCGTTGAGGGGGAGATATAATGTAATTTCTTTTTCATATTAATGTATGGATTCTGAATTAATGATTGCTTCTAAATTTATAGAAATTTATTAACATCCAAAATTTGTGATTTAGGATGATCTCTAAGAAAATTTACCTACAACAAAATTACTATATGTAAGCCAAGAAAATTGCCACTTGTAACTCAATCACGCAGGTCTTTTTCGTTAAAAGATAAATTTAAGCCTCAATTTCATTAAGTGAGGAATACAGGAAAGTAAAAAGTTGTCTCCCAAACTGAGATTGAAAAGCCTTAGGATAAATGCATAAAATAAAATTTATAATTGCTGTGAAATATATATATATATATATATTTCAAAAGAGTTGCAATCAATATATTTAATAAGTACATGCTTTTAAACTTTAAAAATTTGACTGAAATATATATGTTTTCTTCTGAAAACATATCATTCATTGGCCCTATTAGCTAATTGTGTATAGCACTTCCTCCTACATATGTTCTATTATTACCAAGTCCAAAAAGCATGTATTTTTTTTATGCAAGGAATTAATCAACTATATTAATTATCTTGGTTCTAAGGAACGTGGGGTGGATATATAAGCATCACATCAATATGAAATTTAAACCAAGAAACAAGCATGTTCTTACATAGATGTTATTAACTATTTGTGATACAGAGGAAACCCAGGAAAAGCCTCCACCTCCAAGATAGATGTTTTATATAGCACTCCTTGATAATTGCAAATCAATTACATCAAGAGAGAAGTTAGGTACATGGTTTTCACTTGGTTATAGATAAATAATTTCAAATAGAATAATATCATCAGCAAGTCCTTCTTCATCTACATATTTAATGCATGTAATACCTTTTAGCTCACATGCTTCTAGTGTTTCAACTATAACGTTGTATCAATAACACATAATTAAAAATTGTTTATAGTCTCCTAGCTTTTAAATTATGAATAATGAGATATGGTTGTTTTCATGGATGCATGAATACTTTTTAAAAAGTTACATTTACAAATGATTTCTTTCAACCAAACAGTGAGAATGACTAAGTCCCAATTGAAGTCTATTAAGATAAGATAAAATAGTTTAAATCTACAGAATATAAAAGTTCTTGTCTACCTCTCTAATTTTGGTATATCCTAAAGTCACAAGTTCAATTCTAATGGACACGATTTTAAGAAATTACGTAAAAAGAATTCTTAAATGAGTACCATAAATAGAAAATCATCCTAGAAAATGTAAAGTAAAATTTTAGATTAGTATATTGCAAACTTATTATTAAAAATAAAAATTAACATGTGCTAAAGTAGCAACTATATTTGTATTAAATCATTCAAACTTTTAAAAAAATGCTATGAGTGTGTTAGAAGTTTGAGTCACATTTTTTTTTTTTTTTTGGAAAAAATTGAGGTGCACTAATTAGAACTTAGGAAAGCATTCACATCGTTGGAAAAATCCTTAGGGTTGATTGAGAAAATAATATACAAAAATACATTGCACACTAAACAAACAAGTATGTCTCCTTCTTCGTATGAAAGCGCCTTACCGCCTAGGTCTAAAACAAGAAATAGTCAGCGATGTAATACATATGACGTTGATCTGCCAATCCCTCAACAAGTTCGAGTGGTATATATTCATCCCGATGAGTATATACTAGAATTCACCTTTATCCTCCATCAAGACGAACAACTGTGTTGGCAAGACTTAGAAGGTAACATAGTGTTATGTCCCGATCATTCAGTCCCAATCATGCTTCTTCGTGCTCTCACACGAATTGACATGCTGCACTTACACGTAGAATACGTTGTGCAAGACCATGACTTGAGAGAATAGCATCCCACAGAGGCATAATGTCAAAGGGACTTGCAATAGGAGAGACATCATAAGTCTTTGAAGGGTAAGTGGTCCCAGGATGCCCCACATGTCTTAAACGAAAATGAGGGTGGTGAACCTACCTCAGGAAATCGACCACACAACAATGTTCCTTCCTTTAACTTTGTCCAAGGGGTTGTGTATCAGAACCTTCATTCCACTATTCATAACCTAGGTTCTAATACCCATAGGCACAAAGGATCTAAAGAAGGAACACTAACTCATGATAAAAGTGGACATTCTGATCATAATCAAGATTAGGGCCGAGATCGCAGAACAAAAGGTAGCAAACACTGTCATGGTGACGGTTCTCCTTCTTCTTCACCTTCATCATCTCCTTCACCCTCTCCTTAAATATCCAAATGTGATCATAAAGAAAAATACCATGGGGATAAAGGTAGGCAAAGTAGAGGTCATATACGAAACAACTAGGAAAGGGTACAAGGGCACTCTAGAGAGTCACAACATAGAAGAAGGGAGAATAGGGAACAACGTAGGCATCATAGATTCCATGGATGAGATGATCACGATGAACCCCTTCTCACTACTCGAAGTATGTTGGACATAATTGAGGCTATTAGAATTCCAACAAGACATCAGAAAGATAGTAGGATCAAGAGATTAGATATGAACAACATCCCACAATCTGAAGGGGGATACAACATTGATCCTTAGAACCATTTACAAACATTCCATGATGTGTGTGCCTTACAGAACATAGAGAACGAATGGCAAAAACTTAATTTGTTCCCACAAACATTAGTTAAAGAAGCGGAAAGCTGTTATAGGTCTTTAGAACCAGAATCTATTCATAGATGGAGTATTATGTTAGAATTATTCAATGATAAGTACCAAATATACTCTCGAGTGTCTAAATTGCGAAAGCAGATCCAAGGCTAAAAATAAGAAGGACATGAACCCTTGGATGCTACCATGGGATGATATGATGCACTATTACATCGTTGCTCTGGCCATGGTTATTTTTAAAGTGATCAACTGCGCCATCTCATGGATGGGCTTAGGCATGAAATGAGAAGAACTCTGGGACTTATGCCCAAGGGAGACTATTCAAGGTTAGGTTCCATCAAATTCAAAGACTATTGGAGCAAGTTGCTAAGGAAGAAGGTGAGCTATGGAAGAGAGAAAGTGTGGAAGAGTATAACCGAGATCCTTCCCTCCGAAAGAGGGGAGTAAGATTTTGTGAGCATGAAGAAGAGTCACCACTTGAAGAGATGATGAATAGGAAAACTCTGCCTATCCAAAAGTTGACATCAGAAGTATTGGCAAAGGTAGACCAAATGTGGGATTCCCTAGATAATATATTTCAATCTGTTCTTAAAATACTAGAGGAGTCTAGAGAGCAAGGTAGTGATCATGAAAAAAGAAAAAAGAGAGAAGCTAAACATGCACGTAGTAAGGGTAAAGGCAAAGTTGCCATCATTGAAGAGGTTGTGGAGTCGAAAATAGATAATGATAGTGGATGTGAAATATGTCAATATGACCTTCCTAAGGGATGTTCCCCTATAATCTCACATCTGCAAGAGTCTAGGATGTATGCACTCAACCCACAATTGAACAAATCGTAAGCAACCTGAAGGTTACCTTACCCCCAAGGTAACCCAAGATAGTTCCACCAACCCTTAACATATTATCCAAGTGGGACTCCCACGCAACTAATTGATTAATATCAATAGTGGCAACACCCACAATCATGGGGAATGCCACCACCAAGGCAATAGTATCCTTATTGATAACTTAACCCATATGGATATTATGTGCAGTAGCCAATCTCCCCACATGACTCTACTGGTCACATCACTCCTCAAGCTCAATACTAAGCCTGGGAGTATTATGGAACTTCCTCTTCTAGAGGTGATATTCTGCAAGCATATCATCCTTCTCATCCAACTTCATCTCTTTCACCAATAACTCCACTACCACCTGCTCCCATGATGTAATGTGAAATCCCTACCCAGCCGTAGCAATGTAACGCCACAAGGGCTGTTAACTCTCAACCTATGGTTGGTTCCAACAACCACATAAAGAAAAGACCTTTCTTTAGAACCAACAATCCAACCAAGCCCTTGCAGTCACAAGTAGCTAATTCCTTAGATGTCTTAGTATTAATCAAAACTTTAAATCCCCCTTCAACCCAATCACCGCACTCAATGCATACGGTCATGCTACCACATGTTGTCATTGATTAGATCAAAGCTGGCCACCTTCCCAAAAAATTTTCTAATCCTAGGAGTCCTCTGATATACTTACAAATCACTGAAAATGTGTCGTGCAAGGCTCTTTTAGATTCAGGTTTCAGTGTCAACTTTATTTCTCAAGAAATGTACAAGGCCTAGAACCAGCCTCCATTGAAAAAGAGCAACATCTATCTAAAGTTGGCCAACTAGTCCATCACTATCCCATTGGGACTAGTGGAAGACATTGTTACCACTATTTGTGGGTGGTCATTCCCAGCTAACTTCCTAGTGATTTAGGTAAACAACAGTAAGGGGGACTTCCCAATCATAATAGGAAGAGCATGGCTAAGCACCATCGACACACACCTAGGAATCCATGATCTTTCCCTAGAAATATCAAAGGGAAATACATTCAGGAAGATTGAGAAGAAGAAAGTTCTATGCATTGCATATAGTGACACAAGGTGTAATTGCGTGCAGAGGTCATGGTTTTTGCAAAGTTTAGCATTTCCTGCATGTAATCAATGTGCACAAGTGATTAACATACAAAGATGCCTATATGCAATAGCCGCACAACAGGAAGACACCCAGTGGCTGATAGCTGATCAAGAAAGTAGTTCACTCATATGCATGGAACCAACTGAGGGTTTGACTTGTGCTTACATCAATAGCATAGATGCATTAGAGCAAGTCCATTGCCAACTTCCAAGTCTTAACCTTGAAAATATCAATGGGGGGAAGTTGGAAATCCCTAAGAAATTTAAGCAAGAGCCCCTCAATCTGAAACCATTTCCCACCAGTATGTAATGCATGTTTCTTAAAAATGGAAAACTAGTAATTATCAATGCTAAGCTTACTCCTCAATAGAAAGAAGAACTGCTAAAGGTAATAAACAAATGGTCAGAATCCTTCACTTGGTCATATCCCAAATTAACTAGAATAGATCCTAGGATATGCCAACATAGAATTTACATTGAGCCCTCCATGAAGCCTCTAAGACAACCATAGAGACGATTGAACCCTAAGTTGAAGCAAGTAGTTAAAGAAGAAATCAAACAGCTTCTCAAGGCTAGGTTCATATACCCCATTGTTGATAACGAATGGGTTAGCTCCTTAGTTATTATGCCTAAAATGGTAGGCAAATGGTGGTTGTGCATATATTTTAGGCTACTAAATATGGCAAAATTTAAAAATCACTTTCCATTGCCATTTGTCAACCAAGTCTTAGACACCATCACAGGGCATTGCTATTACAGTTTTCTAGATCAATATAGTAGATATAACCAAATACAAATAGCCCTAGAAGACCAAGCCAATACTACGTTCACTAGTTCTTGGGGAATGTTTGTATACAAATATATGTCGTTTGGCTTGTACAATTCCCTAGTAACATTTCAACAACTAGTTTTAAGCATATTCCAAAAACAGATAGGGAATGGTGTGGAGGTCTTTATGGACGACTTCTCCACTTATGGAGAAAACTTTGATCAAGCCTTGAACCATTTGAAGCAAGTGTTAAAAAGATGTGTAGAAACCAATTTGAGGCTCAACTAGCATGAAAAGCATTTGATGATCCAAGAAGGCATAGTATTAGAACACAAAATCTCACACACAGGGATAGTATCCAAGGAATTACCCATCAACCAAAAACTGTCAAAGATATCCAGTCATTCCTTGGACATACTGGCTACTATAGGATATTTATTGAGAACTTTTTTAAAGGTTATCAAACCATTGATGGAATTAATAAAAAAGGATATACCTTTCGAGTGGACCATGGAATGCGAGCTTTCCAAAATCTGAAATAAAAACTAGTAGAAACACCCATTCTACAAGCTCCTAACTGGTCCAAACCATTCCATATCATGACTAACATGTCCAACTATGCTTTAGGAGATGTACTTACATAGTTAGATGACTAGAAGCATCCTTATTACATCCACTGTGCAAGTAGAAGTATCACTGGTGCACAACTTAACTACATTACTACAGAGAAAGAATTAATGACTGTAGTGTCTATACTAGAAAATTTTAGATAGTATGCATTGGAATATAAAGTATATATACATACAGATCATATTGTAATCTAGTTCCTCATGAATAAGCCAATGGTAATCTCTCATATCATACGATGGCTTGTAATCTTACAAGAGTTCAATTTAATGATGATCAATCGCAAGGGCACTGAGAATGTAGTTGTTGATCATTTATCTTGGTTGCGATGGGATAACAAAGAGGATGAGTATCCAATTTTTGATCATTTCCTTGATGAATTCCTCTTTGCTGGTGTAGTGAATAATCAATCACCCACGGATACAAACTAGTACAGTAGCATTCTTATCTATCTCATCACTCAACAAACACCACAAGAGCTAAACCTTAAGAAGAAATAACAGTTTCTTCTCCAAGCCAAGTACTTTATGGAGATCAATGGGCAACTTTATAAAGTGTGTTTCGATTTCTTGGTTCGATGGTGTGCTCCCGATATAGATCAGCTGCAAGTTCTCCAAGACACTCATGAGGGTCTTTGTGGGGGTTATTACACTAGGAGACAAACGACCATCAAGATCCTACTTGTAAGATATTATTGGCCTACATTATTTTGGGATGCCCATCGTTTTATCCAATCTTGTGAGCATTGTCAACATGATGGGGGAATGATTGCCAGAATGGAGGATCCACAACAATGGATTCAACCATTAGAACTTTTTGACATTTGGGAAATTTATTTTATGGGGCTGATTACACCAATGTCCAATGGAAAATCTTATATTATTGTTTCCATGGATTACCTAATAAAATGGGCTGAGGTAGTTGCTGTTAAAGATTGTACATCATCTACAACTACACAATTTGTTCAACAACAAATCATAAACAGGTTTGATGTGCCACGTGCACTTATTTTAGAAAAAGGTACACACTTCATAGGTGCAACTTTTTGAAAATTAATGCAATGCTTAGGGGTTGAGCATAAATTGACTACACCATACCACCCCTAAGCGAATAGTCAAGCAGAAGTCACCAACAGGGAGATTACGAAGATATTGACAAAAACCATTAGCAAGTTTAGGCGATACTAGAGCACTAAACTAAACGATGCTCTTTGGGCATACCGCTCCACATGGAAACTCTCTACAGGCTACTCTCCCTATGAGTTAGTGTATAGTAAATTAACAATGCTTCCCATTCAAACTAAGCTCTGTACACTATCCATGGCTTGTGACCTCCACCTTGACCTTGATTTAGCACA
>MNCI01001898.1:172224-186180 GCA_015680685.1 Gnetum montanum
TAGTTATCTCAACCATGAAATACACAAGGGGCTTTACACAACCTTGTTCTTGGGATTCCATTCCATTCTCTCCTCTCCATCTTTCTTCCCATTTTCCACCTCATTACCGATTTTATCATTAGTATGTTCTAGGTTGATGCATTATTTTTTTGGTAAATTCTTATGGATAAGTTTTTTTAACTCTTGCTTCCAAATGACATTCCTAGAGCCTATGGACTCTTTGGTTTATGGGTTTGTTAGGGCATAAAGGACATAAGCCTACTTTGACGAGGACCCATTGGCATTTTTTTTATGCAATTGTTAACTTCTTTCCCTTAAACATTTCCTGTAATCAGTCATTTCTTATTTCATCCCCATCCATGACATTCATTTTATTGGCGTTGTCGTTGATATTTTTCATCTTTTTTGTTCCTCATGTTTTTCCATCTTATAGCTACCATAGGTTTGCTCTTAGTTGTGGGGGCCTAACCCCTATGCCTTAGGTAGTTGCCAGTGATAAATCTCTAAACTAGTTTTTGCCATAACCACAACTTAGCAAATGTGCTTCATATCGAGGCAAGGTATCAACTGCATTATGGATTATCTATCCTTGCTCATTTGTGATTGTGTTGTGTGTGTGTATGGCAATCATACAAAAAATGGATTGGGCTTGGAGGAAGCACTCAAGATGGACTAAAACTAGAGCATTTATGAAAGGATCAAGTTTGGTGGCATGGCTATGGATAAACAATGTAAGGCGCAATCTTAGCATTGGTGGCAACATGCTTCATTTTCTTTCTCTCTCTTTCTCTACAAGCTACCAAATAAAGAGTTGGATGTCATTTATGTATGAGTTTTCACCACAATGGTCATGAACACTAATGTTATAATATGCTTATTGATCCATTCACTGGGCACATTAAGTCTGTGATCTCATTCCACCGTCAGTTTTTAATTAGTTAATAATCCCTTACCTTCCCAATATTTTGTAAGGAACTTGAGGATAAGTTTTCATTCAGTCGTGGGAATATGATGAGAGTGGTTACTCTAGAAATTATTCTAATTATTAGAGCAATTACTCTAGTGGTCTATTCTAATTATTAGATCAGTTACTCTAGTGGTCTATTCTAATTATTAGAGTGGTTACTTTAGTGGTTTATTCTAATTATTAGAGCAGTTACTCTAGTGGTTTATTCTAATTATTAGAGTAGTTTCTCCCAAACCTATAAATACAATGCCTAGGTGCACAATTGGGGGGGAAGTCTTTTAGCAGTTAAGTAGAAAAACTCTTGTAGCTTGTTTGAAAGTTAGAGTATTTTCCAAGTGCCCGCAGCAAGAGGTCTAAGTATGGATGGATCTTTATTCAAGCATTGTGTACCTAAGCACACCTTGTGTACGGAAATAAAGACAAGCTGTTCAATTCATACTTGCAGCACTTGAGATTTGTTTTCTTACACATTTCTTTTATTTTATTTTCTTATGCATTTATTTTATTTTATTTTATTTTATGCACTTTACATTTATGTTATTAGCGTAGCAATTCATTTTGATCAATTAAGCAAATCATTAAATTACTGGTAGTATGATCACATTGAGCATGCATGTAACACTTGGTAACCCAGTAACGATTAGTGTTTGGTAATCCTAGTAGTGTTGCACTGGCTCAAGATGTGTACGGCAAGTGAGAATGGATGCTAGTGTTAGGATTAGTTAGAACCTAGTTAATTAGTAGTTAAGTTAAATTAGTCACTTAATTACCTCTCTCCTTCCCTAGTAGCACAAGACATAAAAACATAAAAGCTATAAAAATCATATGCCTCAAGCTTACTTAACCATACAATCGTAACATACAGGTAAGCTTGGAAAGACAACAATCAACAAACCAGTCCTTGTTCCACAAGGGCACATAAGCACTTAGTCCTTGGAATTCGACTGGATCGTGCGTGAAACACTCATATTCGTATGGTTGAGCATAGGTGTACCTCACCGCTCATTACACACTAATTATTAACATCACGTAATCCATCTATCATGCATATGTAGATAGAAAACTATATCAATACAAAATTTTCTCCAAGTAATACACAATCTAGATAAATTAGAAGCCCAAGTTCCTTCATTAAAAGGAAGCCATCATGGGCTGATTTATTTAAGCACATCTTCTAAAATTTTAATATGGTTATAATTCCAATACTTAATAAGCTTGTACCATGTCTTTTAAATTTGTTTAAAAATTGGAGAACCAAGAATAGAAATGTTTTGAGAAAAAAAAAGATAGTGAAGAAAATTATTAGAAGACCAATTATTATCATCTTTAGATTTTTCATACATAAGTTTGTTTCTTAAAAGGTTTATCTAAACATCATTTTCATGAATGTAATTTGCAATCCATTTAGATGAGCAAGATATACCTTATTTGTATTAATTAATGAGGCCAAGTCCTCCATCTTTTTTGTTACTAGTGTAAGTGTTTCAAGAAACTCTACAAAATCCTTTTCTATGTCACTTATCAAATCAAAGAAATTAATAAATAATAAGATCAATTCTATCATAGGAAGCTTTTGTAGAAGTCTAATAAGTGGAGTAATAAGCATGAGTAGATTAAAGCATCTAATTAATAACTAGAACTTTGTGAAAAATAGTGAGCTTCATTTTTTTTTTCATTTATCAAGATTCTTTTTAATTTTAGTTGTTAATTATATGAATTTCCATTTCTCAAGCTTATTTTCAATTGGATTAATCACATAATTCTAGAAAATACTTAGCTTAAGTTGAAAAGGAAAAAGCATTCTTAAATTTTTTAAGAAAAACTCAAGATTTTTCAAGGCTTGAGAGTAATGCACTCATCCATATTTCCATTACAATAAATATCACATTTTTGATAATTGATATAAGAGCTAGATAACATGTAGTAATCATCCATTCTAAATAATAAACTATTGATATGTTGCAAGAATCTATTAGTCATAAAAAAAAAGACTTATTTGCAAAGTGCATGTTAAGAAACTATGTACCTTGATCATTAA
This sequence comes from Gnetum montanum, assembly GCA_015680685.1. NCBI lineage: Eukaryota > Viridiplantae > Streptophyta > Gnetopsida > Gnetales > Gnetaceae > Gnetum > Gnetum montanum. Next base: position 175,230 of record MNCI01001898.1, read on the forward strand.
TTAACATTTTCTTAATGGTTTTTCTTTGTAAATCATGATGATATTAGAATTGATGCAATATAATATTGGATTGAAGAAGGTTGAAGTTTCAATCATAACATCTTCAATCTTTGAATTTTGTTGGTTTGATCAGATCGTCAAATTTGGTAGTGGAATAAGATGTAACAACCCATATTTTTATATGCCTAGGTTAGCACTTTTACCTTATTCTTTTTTCCTTCTTAATGCTTTGGATATTTGAACTATGAAAAGTTTTCATTATGCTTACTATTTAGTTTGGACTATTACAAAGAATGATTTTATTTATAAAAAATTCAATAAGATCTAGGAAATGCAATTATCACTGCACTCTCAAAAGAGGAAAATGAAAGATATTTGGAGAGTTCCTACATTTCCTAAAATTCATATTTTATGGTATCTTATTTATCAATGTCTTCATATCAACACTCATCTTAAACATATGAGAAATTTCCTTCTCAATTTCCTCTTTGTTTTTTTCTCATGTTTTTTTAATGTCCTATTACTCAACATGCTTGAAAATGAACATCCAAAAATTCTTACAACTTTCAATCAAACATCAATGAAGTCATTCTTGATGATTTGCCTACTTTGTCTACATCATTTCTTTATATTTGGAATTATCTTTGATCACTTGTTCTCTACTCAATTTGGAAGCTTCAATGTGTAGCTATTTTCTAACAGTAAAAGCATAACTATGACTCTCTTTAGATGTTAAATACTAAATTCTTAAAGATGTTACTTTTCAACTACAACTTCAAGCAAAAAAGCTCTTAGTAAAAGTTAAAATTATTTTTTTATGTATTAATTTCGTTTTATTTTGGAGGCTCAAGCATGGAAAGCTTTCAACTTTTATTATTATTTGTTCTTTATCTCTAATTGATACATTTTTAGACAGATTTTTCTCCTTCTATTTACAAGAAATACTTTAATAAGAAGTGAAAATCCATGAGAAAACTTCTAAATAAGGGCAAGTGGTAGTTTTTTCCTATCACAAAGAGGAGGTTTTTTAAGATTGGTTATAATGATAAAATCTTGAAAAAGCATTTCCAAAATCATTGGGATGTTTCTTTAGACTCTCTCTTTGATGATTTGATGCACTTTGAATTTTTTTAATATTATTATCTATTTTTTTAGGATCCAACACCCCACNGATGAGTAGCGAGTAGTTCCTACACCTAACCATACAAATCACTAGCATTCACTAAGTGATCTAGTCAAATTTTATAGACTTTAGCTCTCTAAGTACAGTGGGACTAGGCAGTGAATATAAAGGGCATGATCATTTTCTTTCTAGTTTCACTTGTGAAGTGCAAATGTATGGTTAAGTGTAACTAAGGCATATGATTCTTATCATTTTATGTTTGATCATTTAAATCACCTAAGTTCTAGAAAATAAAGTAATTAAATATTTAAGTAATCTAGTAACTAAATATTATCTTAACTAATCCTAACATAACAGTCATTCCCATTTACCATACACATCCTGAACTATTGCAACCATTTGGGACGCGACCACCAACGAGTGTCCTCGAATAGGATTTAGGTGCCTACTGGTCTCTAGCAACACCAAGGCCTAGATACCTCCAAATAAACTCAGTAGTTAATGTGAGTATGTGTGTGCACTGTTGCGGTGTGCAGTTGTGAAAAATGAAACGATTGCATTATGTATAAACTATAGATGACTTGTCTTAAAGAGATTCAACCAACTTTGCCAAGTACTGTGAGTTGTTAAGAGTTCCTATTTTGTTTAATTGCCTAGTCTACGTGGTCCTTATAATAACTACTTGTAACAAATAAAATTTTGTGAAAACATTTGAGCACAACTCTGTGAATCTACTTCTAATTTTCCCCAAAGAAAGAGATAGTTCCACAAGAAAACTAGTAATAGAGCAAGATTCGATAGAAATAGACAGAAAAGAAAGCAGATTTGCATGGACCTCAAATCTTTAAACAAGGTAAAATGACACTAGTAAACACTTCGCAATAAAGCTATCCCAAATTCAATAACTACAAATTGTTCAAACTTCCAAGGCTCAAATAAGCAATTTCTTCAAGACAATCCTATTATGTTACGAAAAAATTGGTGCATAAACTACCACGTACAAGACTCCATTTTGGCTAGATAATGGATGTCAATAATTATATTCAACAGAACCTTCAAAATACTTGACAATTTCTGATTGAAATACCACGGAGATTCACTTTAAAGATAAAAAGAAGCTATTCTGGTCCCATCAAAATACCAAAGATTTTTTGAACCCTCTTGACTATTGAATCGTTCAACGGCATGACTACACGCAAAGGCTCTCTTACAACGATCTCAATAGCAGTTCCTATACATTGCACAATAACAAAATTTACTACTAAAATGCTCTTAAGGCTTTTAAACACAAGTGCTTCTATGGAAAAATTTTAACAGAAATTTCCTATCGGGAAACAAGAACGATAAGAGTAATCTAAAAATCCCAAAATTACTTGCCAAGGATGATACTATCTAAACCACTAGCTAAACAATTTAAACAAAATAAAAATAAAACATAACTCACAGGACTATGACAAAGAGGCTAAAATATTTTCTTTAGCAAACCATCTTACAAGCAATCGTTCACAATTTCTTCTTTACAATGCTCTTCTCCCAAGACTCAAAGTATCTCCAAGTGAGAGCCCAAGTGCTAGCTAATAGAAAATGAGAGCCTTCATGATGATGATCCTCACTCCTTGACCTCTAAAGCCTTTTTATAGGGTTCAAAGGTAGGTAGGTAAGTTACAAAATATCTTGGGTGGTTATAACCACCATAGAGAGAAAAAATCTACAATGGACAAGTGTTCTATTCAATTGCCAAGTGTCTTCATTCAGTTGTCAAGTGTTCACCATGGAGAGAAACAAGTTGTAGTTGACAAGTGGCCTTTTTAGTTGACAAGTGGCCTTTGTGAAGATAAAGAGGCTATAGTTGACAATTGGCCTTTGTGGTGGTTATAACCACCATTTCCATTGACAAGTGTTCAATTCACATAGGACTTTGAACAACTATTGCACAAATTCTCTTTTTTAATCAATATTAATACTTACTTGGTACACAACCAAGGGTTGTCAAAATTACATTAGAAATTAAATAATTTATATCAAAACCCAAAATAAATGTTGTATGATTTTTAAATAAAGAGAATATTAGGGCCACGTGGCCTGTAAATAATGTGGGCTGGTCCAAGTAGTGAGGCCCATGGAAGTGGTTGTATCGCCAAACCCGTGGATTACTCCCCTAACCGATGGTTTGCTGTGGTGTGTTAGCTCTACATCCATTTTCATTATCACTGGAAATGATTTCCAGATTAAATCATGCATACTTGCTAAATCTTCTTCTGGGTAACTGCAAGAAGATGGTGGATTTCACAGACAACTGCCACCGTAAAACAAGATCCTACCACGTTGCACCTCCTCCATCTTCAATGCTATTGTCGTTGCTCATTCCATTTTGTTGCACTGATTCTACTGGTTATTCCATCTGGCATGGCTCCATGCTTCAAACTCGGTAGTTTCTACAATTAACGGCAAAAGTCAAGGCTCAGAGAGCGGAGCTTAGGAAACGTGCCACCTCTGCCATACTCCTCCAGCAAAACAACATCCTCAGGAAAATTTAAGTACAGATGTGTGAGCTCTGGAAGTTTGGAAATCTCAGCTGCGATATCAAAAATGCGGCCCAAAGCCAAATGTCTGAGTCTCTGGAAACTCAGCAGCACTATGGAGCCTGGTAACCCAATGCGGTGCAATGCTAGATTCTGGAGCCTCTCTAAACACTGCGGCCACTCCTCCAGTAATGTCAGTATACCTCCTCTACTAGACAAAATCAGCGAATGCAATCATGGTGGTAGAGTTTGCCCCATCTGAAATCTGCTGATTTCAACATGAAATGCCTACAATTGCAGGAAATGTGATGATAAGGTATTCCATGTACATGTCCAGCTGACGGCTTTAGTGGAGGGCTGGAACCTATTATCCATGTTACGGGGCCTTCGGGGCCATGGCATTTATCGTGGTTGCCCAGGGCCTTGAAAGGTCAAGAATTTGAGCGCCACGTCGCCGGCCACATAAGCCAGTCGCAGCGAAAGTAGACACAAACATAGGCCCGGCACAAGAATATCTAACATCAGTCCCCGCGTAACTACCACCATTCCACCACCGCTCGGCCTCCATTGCACTGTCACTACTCCTCTGCCACTGCTCTGCTGCCGCTGCTACTGCTCTACTGCCGCTGCTCTATTGCCACTGCTCTGTGATTATTTGTGTCTACCTCACTGTGTTGGTTTCCATGTTGGTGCTCTGTGCCAGGCCTTCCTCATCTACTGGTTTTAGTTTTGTTGCGCCTACTTGTGCCGGGTTTGTTATGATTCGTTGGTTTCCGACTCTATTGCTTCTTGGTTTCAGGCAATGCCGTCGAATTTTTTTGGTGATCACTCGCTTCCCTATTTCTCTGTTGCACATGTACTGAGGCTTCCAACTCCCGAAACCTTGAAAGGATAGCCCAATATCCAAGAGCGTTCGAGTCGTCTCTTGGTGTTTCTTTGCAGCCAGCAAGTAGGACAAAATCAATTTGATAAATTCAGGTGGTTTTTGTGTGATATCGTTACACTTAAATGCTTTTGCGAGTACGAACAACACATGGTGTTTCTGTGAAACGATGGGGATTTTTTGATCATTATCTTGTGGTTCGTCCTAGGTGAGACCACGAAGATACTCCTTCCCATACCTTATGAAGGTTAACTAAACCCACTTCTTGACTTGTACATCAATACATGTTTGTAGATCTAGTGAATACTTCTATGGCACTAAAATAGCTGGTAGAGGATTGTCATGAACTCTGAACAATTGATCATTTTTCTTAAACAAAACTGTATTTACTAGTGAATCAATTAGAGAAAAAAATTTCAAAATACCAACCCAACACCTCTGAAAAGTCTTCATCCAATAAAATATTGGAAATGTTTAAATCAAGGTGAACGTTAGTTATATGATGAGCTTCACAACCTCACAAAGCCTACTCCATTAAATGGCCAAAATGTGCCAAGTCTTGAAGAAATTGCTTATTTGAGCCTTGGAAGTTTGAACAATTTGTAGTTATTGAATTTGGGATAGCTTTATTGTGAAGTGTTTACTCGTGTCATTTTACCTTGTTTAAATATTTGAGGTCCATGCAAATCTGCTTTCTTTTCTATCTATTTCCATCAAATCTTGCTCTATTTCTAGTTTTCTTGTGGAACTATCTCTTTCTCTAGGAAAAATTAGAAGTAGATTCGCAGAGTTGTGCTCAAATGTTTTTGCAAAATTTTATTTGTTACAAGTAGGTATTATAAGGACCACGTAGACTAGGCAATTGAACAAAATAGGAACTCTCAANTCGTTGGCGGTCGCGTCCCAAATGGTTGCCAATAGTTCTTTTGGTGCTAGAAGGAGTTTAATTGAATATTTAAGTAATCTAGTAACTAATTATTATATTAACTAATCCTAACATAACAATCATTCCCATTTACCGTACACATCCTGAACCACATTACAATGTTATTGGGTTACCAAGCATTAAGGGCTACTAGGATTACCAAACATTAACGTATGCTTGAAATGGTATTACTGATGTGTATTAATTAATTGTTATTTAATTAATTAATTGAACCATTAAAGTAAATTACTCAAATAATAAATTCATTTAAAGTAAACATTAATCTATTTCCAAATGCTACAAGGTTTGTGAAAAAAGCTCATCTTTATTACTTATCATACCAAGGTGCTTAGGTACATCAATGTTCAAATAAAGATTGGTAAACTTCTCTCTCCTGCTATGGGCACTTAGAAAATATTCTAACTATAAAATGAACAAAATGCAAGAACTTCACTAGGATACTAACTATGGGATGCAATAAATGCAGCCGATGAGTGCATATTTATATGCAAAGATAGACACTAGATCGATGGGGTCACATCATTATATTAGACCATGCATCAATATGACCACATTGATAGGATTGCTTTGACAGAATTCCATCAATGCAACCCAAAGAAGATGCTTCATCATACTCCCATGACTAAATAAAAAATCATCCTTGAGTGAACAAAAGGAGAAACAAGTTCTTTATAAAATTTTGGGAAGGTATGAGATTATTAACTAACTACAAATGCATAACTAACACAAACAAATACTAAGGGTCCAAGTGTACAAATTTACAAGCATTACAAATATTTTGGTATTCATGATAACAAAATTAAATACCATGAAAAAAATTAATAGTACAACTCCTCTAACAACTTGAAGACAAGAAAGAAAATCTTATGATCCTAGACGATGGAGGTTCTTGAGGTGCCGAAGGACCTTCTCCTACTTCCAATGCACATGGTTGTTGAGGTGGTGGTTGTGGTTGTCCTATTGTTGCTATAACTTCTAGAAGAAGATGAAAAGCATCCAACAATGCTTTCATCTTCTCCTCCTTACTCCTAGGTTCATTCATAGTCCATGCAACACTACCAATGTGGGATGGTATGGGAACATCCCAAGGACAGGGCATTGTAGGGAACAACTCCTTGACATTGACAAACTAGGCAATATACTATTTATGTTCAATGTTGAACACCTTGAGTACATTCTGTAGCTTCTGGTAGTAATTCATTCTTTTGACCAGGTTCTCTACTATTGATCTTTGATTAGTGAACTTTTCCTTGAGAACCTTGAGTTCCACATTTGTTGTCTCAAGTTTCTACTTGGTCTTTTTATGGTGCTTGAAATCTACCTCATACAGAAGGTACGAGCTGATCACCTATTTCTCCAACTCTGACCTTAACCTTCTAGTGGTTAACATTGCCAAATTTAAGAAATGTAGGTTGGCAAACTCCATGTACTTTATCATCTCCTCGATCTACAATTTCTTGAGGTGGATCTCAGCTTTACTATATGCATTCAACCCATCAAAGTTGGGTTGCCAAAAATTTCCTCCTTGTTGAAGCTACTAGAGGGTCTCATTCACATTTACCTTTTATAGTTGGATGTGTTCTTCATTAATTTCCTTCTATAGGCCATCCTAGTACCTGTAATGGTTCTTGATCTTTTTGAACTTAAGGGCCTCATTTTTCCAGGTGGTGATTTCAATGGTAGACTTCTGGCAAAGGGCACACACCTCCTCCATCAAGGGATTGTAATTGTCTATAGCGAACCTCCTCAATTCAATGTTTACTCTAGTAAGTTGCTCCTGCTATTGTCAAATGAATTTAGCCATCTATTCTTCTACATCTTGACATTTCACTAGTGATGATTTTCTTGGGTCAACCTTATGTTCTTTTGAAGAACCTCTAATAAGTCCTTTTGAATATTTTAGGAGGTGGCATTAGCTAAGAACTAGTTAAAGATCACTGAATTGTTTGTGTACTTAGCCTTTTGGAGTTTTTGCTAAAGCTATTAGAAAGCTTCATCTCTTAAGACTTATTGGCTAAGTATGTTGGGATTAGTGAGGTGGGTTCTAAGTTGCCCAACTTCTTTAACTATGCATTAAATTTGAGCTCAACTATTTCTAGTTGGGCATTAGCAATGAGAGCTTTGTTCTTAGCCTCAAGAAGCTTCGATTGGTTTGCTGAAATGGTTTCTTGGATATCAAAGATATTTGGAATCAACTACATGGTTCCTATGAGTCAATCTAGCAACTCTTCATGTTGGGCTGCACTAAATCTTCCACTTGGTTTCTTCAAATGCACTAAAAAGATAGCAGCATTCCAAGATATTTTTGGGAATTGGTTTTGTTGAGAGAGAGATACCATTCCCTCTCGGGTGCTAGGATTTGATCTTGTAGGCACCTACAGTCTCTAGGCAAAAAACATTGGCACTAAATCCTCCATATTGCTAATGGATTATGCTACTTGATGAGATGCTCAATGTGGATCCATAAATAAAGGATTCACCAACACTCAATCCTACCTACTACTGTAGGAGGAGTTGCTCACAGAGTTCATGCATGTGCGCAATGACAATGCAAAACTTTAACATTTTTTTACTCATGAGTGGGTGATGGTGGTGGCTACTCCTCTTCGATAACCTTGGTAAGGGCTTTGTCCTTCATCATTTCTACCTAAGAGGCAAAAGGAGCATGTCTAATATTATCATTGGAATAGTAGTCTATCCCTCCCCTTCTGCATAATTTTTGGATGAGATATGGGAAGGGGAGTGCCTTCCTTCCATGTTCATTTTCTTTGAGTCACTTCTTCATCTCTAGATAGATTAGCTGTGGAAAGATGACATGGAATTTTCCACTTAGAGAGGAAAACACATGGAAAAGGAAGGTTGTTATCTTGCTGGACCTCACCGTTGGATTGAGGTGGTAGGCCACCATCTTAAAGTATGCATGCTCTACCATCGTGAGTGCACCAAGTTCCTTACAGTCAACACTATAGCACTGCTGGACCCAGTTCTTCTTGACCTCAAGGTTTTCTTATGTTCATTTCTTTTCCAAGGTTGCCCTAGTTTTAGAAAACCTAAGGACCTTCAAAATGGCCTTCATTGGGTAGGGCATAGAAATGTCCTTGATTTTCATTATGGCATCACACTGTATATTGTTTCAAAAGAGGTATGTTTATCCCATGTATTATTCTCCACTAAAAGTGAGAATGGACCACATTGGGGAAGTCTAGAGTTGCACTTAGACATATTCTAGGGCAAAGTCTAAGAAAGATCTAAAGTTTAGTTCAGGGAGAACTATTTTTTGGATCTCTCTAGACCTAATTTTCCTTAGATATGACTCCTTCAAAGTGATCTCAAGGTTAGGTCTAGGTCTAGGTGTCTCATCTCTATGGGACTACTCCATTTTATCTTTTAAAATTTGTCAAATAGATTCCACTTCGAGGTCCTCACAAAGAGGTCATGTTGCATGTGTCTCAGCCACTTGCTCCTGGGGCTACTCTTGCTTACTCTTTCCAATTCTAGGATTCTTGTCCCTTGGTTAGGATGGTCCTCCTTCCTACAGGTGTTTTGGTCTTGGTGTCATCTATGATCACAACATGACTAAGGATTAGCATTTAATGTGTAACTTTATAATATTTAAGTACCTTATCTCTTGGATTCATTACACTTAGCTAAGTTGTGAACTTGATGGATTAGTCATTTTGATATTATTTGATTATTATTTTATTTTAATGTCTATCAGAGTTTATTGAAAATATTTAAGTTTCATAAATTAGTAATTTTAATGATATTTTATTGGTTAAACCTTGTGGGAGTTAGAAAATTTTCAAAAAGAAATTCATCAGAAACCTAAGATTTGTGGCCTCCACAATGTAGAGCTTACCTCTAGTAGTTGTAGGTACAAAGAATGAGGTGAATCAAACGAGTGGTTTCAAATTTCTGGACTTTATAAAGCTCTAGGCTCTAAAAAATTGCAAAAAATATTCTTACATTTGAAGTAAATAGTAAAAATTTTCAAAGTGTTGCATGGTATTTATAGGATTTTGAGGCTATGTCGATGCGATCCAATATACAAGGTCACATTGACATGAGAAGCTATGTCAATGGGAACCCACCAACATAGCCAAAAGATAATTTTTTTTTCTTTGAAAATTTGAATAAAATCAAAGAGTTTGACATGAAATCAAACTTCATAGAGATCCAAAAAGGTCATAAACATGAAGAAATGCTTGAAGAGGGCTAGATAATTTACAAAAAGGATTTTTTATCAAGACAATAATTGGAGAAACTTAAAAAGAAGTGCAAAACTAGATGCCATCAATGTGGAGCATGAATGATGTGAATGCAAAAATGTCTAAGGATAAGGAACTTAACTAGTCCAACTAAGAGGTATGCAAGTGAATCCTCCCCATAGCAAGCTTGTGCCTTTAATTCCCTTATGTGCCCTCAAACCAAGGAGTCCATGGACCTCATGGGTAATTAATGATTATGGAAAGTTAAGGACTAAATCTTGTAAGAATCTACCTAATAATTTTGAAAAATCAAACTAAGACATTAAGAAAAACATGAAAAATTGGTAGTGAGGTGAGTGATGGGAAGCATAGGTGGATGAGGTAGAGAGTAGAATGGAGTCATGTATTGTGGTTACATGAAGTCACTTATGGATTGCATGGTTAATATGACCTAATAACAATCATCCTTAGTCTAAATCAAAACTTTCAGTGGCTTCGCATTCACACTCCAAGATTAGCCCATTTCCTCAAGACACAAAATCATTCCTAGAGATCAATCAACATTCCTAAAAGAGAAGAAAAGAGAAGTAGAAAGTGAGATGGGCCTTAGTTAGAGGGGACCTTCAGACATGGGTAACATGTTTTTCTAGTTTCATAACCAATGTGTGTAGTAGATTATTTTTTCTAAGGGGTGTGCTTTGAATTTCCATGTTGTTTTTTTGTGTTTTATATTTTTTTCTTCTTTTTTATGAAAACCACAACATGCAAAGACTTTTAGCTTCTTGTTATTGGTCGATGGTAGAATGGTAAAAAATCCATGAAAACACTTATGCACCTAAGAAGGTAGGCAAGTATAAAGAGCATCAAATCCCCTTGAAGTCACATCCTTTTCAATCCATTTAATCCTTCCCAAGTTTGGAAACTACAAAGGTCATAAGTTTGTTATAAGTATCATTAAGGAAGGGACCTCATATTTCCAAAACAAGGTACACCATAGAGTTTTTTGGATGGGTGGATGATGTGTACTCACTACCTATTATCATAAAAAAGAAACCATGTCTTAGTTATTAATAACAAAATTAAAAAATAGAATCCAGACATTAGTAATCAAATAAATTTATAGTATAAACCATCATCAATTAATAGCTACAGCTACACTTAGTCCTGGTAGCAAGAAAGAAAATCAAAAAAATATAAGAAAAATATTAGAAAACTTAAATAAAATAAATTAAAATATAGAAGAAATTATGAAATATTTAAGAAAGATAA
>MNCI01001898.1:208138-219162 GCA_015680685.1 Gnetum montanum
CTCAACCCTTCGCTCTTAGTATAGAAGACATAAAACCATAAAAGACCATAAAAATCATATACCTCGAACTTACTTAACCATACACAGTGACAAAAACAAGTAAGTCTGGGAAGACAACGAATGATTAACCCCAAGTGTTCCATGGGGCATTTAGGCATTTAGTCTATGGAGTTCGACCGGATCACACGTGCTATGCTCGTTTCGTATGGTTGAGTGTAGGGGTACCTCGCCACTCATCAATCATTATCTTCCCAATTTCACTTGTGAAGTGCAAGTGTATGATTAAGTATAATTAAGGCATATGATTTTTATCATTTTATGTTTTATCATTTAAATCACCTAAGTTGTAGAAAATAAAGTAATTGAATGTTTAAGTAATCTAGTAACTAACTAATATCTTAACTAATCCTAACATAAGCATCCATTCCCATTTACCATACACATCTTGAACCAAGTTACAACGTTACTAGGTTATCAAGTGTTAAGCACTACTAGGATTACCAAACTTTAATGTATGCTTGAAATGGCCATACTTATGTATAATAATTAATCACTATTTAATTAATTAATCCAATGCATTAAAATAAATTACTCAAATAATAAATTCATTTAAAGTAAACATTAATCTATTTCTTAATGCTGTAAGATTTATGAAGAAAGCTCATATTTATTGCCAGATACACCAAGGTGCTTAGGTATATCAATGTTCAAATAAACATTCATATAGTTCTCACACCTACTACAGGCACTTCAAAAATATTCTAACTATGAAACGAACAAAATGCAAGGGCTTATCTAGGATACTAACTATGGGATGCCATAAATGCAATTGGTCAGCATGTATTTATAGGCAAAGACAAACACTATGTCAATGGGATCACATCAATGCATCAAACCATGCATTGACGTGACCACATCGATGACATCCCATCAACACAACCCAAGGAGGATGCTTCATCAATAGGCTTTTTCATGAAGACTATGGCATGGGCATGTGAGACATGTGATGACATGTTTAGATTTTATGTGAGTTTAATATTTTTATTAATTGAATTAATTATCATATATGTTATTTTTAATTAAACTATTTTTTATATAACTAGCTAACTTGTGAAAAGTCAACATGAGTTATAAGATATTTAGTTGTATTTTTCAATTTGTTATTTTAATTTTAGAAATAGGGTTAGGATTGCTATGTTTGAGATTTTGGTAGTTTTCCATTTGATGAATGGTGAGAATCCCAACACTCAACCATACAAGTCATAAGTATTCACACATGATTAGATCATAATCCATGGATAGACAATGTAAGTATACTAGTGAGTTGATGATAAGTTTGTCATTGTTTTTTTCTCACTAGAGTTAGAAAAATGCAAAGTGTATGATTTAATTCTTGGTGAGGTATACGATTGGATGATGTTGTGTGACTTTAAATATGCTAACAATAAAAATAATGAAATGGATATGAGTTCTATTAACTAATAACAATGAAAATATAAATCTATTTAAGCCTATTGCCAATAAGTATCCTTTTTTGAGCTACCATACATGTCCTAGGCTAATGTAATTATTACTAGGATTACCAAGTAACTTTATTACTAAGTGAATCAAGTAAAGCTACTATTGGGTTACCAAAAATTACACTTTACACTTGAAAATATTAATATCTATTTTGCTCATATTAACAAATAGTGGAATAGTAAATAACTTAAGAAATGTAAAAGTAAATGACAAAGAAAGGTAAATCTATTCTATGTGAGATGTTCCAATGATGAATAACTATCTTGATCTTTATAATCATTCCTAAATTATGTCCAGGAACAATCCAATGGAATAAAGATGTCATAAAATTGTAATTCATGACACTGTGGGCATTCATAACTAACTCTATATTCATGAAAAAATGCAAGAATTTCTCTAAGGATTAACAAAAGCATATCTCTTGTTATGAAAGTGGGCTTATATTTATAGACATGACCATGAAACACTACATCATATCTATGACATTGTATATTAAGCTATGACATCATAGATATGATATCATAGTCAACATGATAAATGGTTTTATCATACCTCCAAGATTAACTAAAAACTCATCCTCAAGTTCAAAAATGAATGAGGATATAGTCATTACAAAATTTTGGGATTACAAAGAATTGATAACACTATGTATATACATGACAGACTATTGACTATGAATGCCACATCTTTATTTAACTAGAGTTACAAAATTATCATGTGAAGTAGGATTAACACATGACAACACTATTAGATAAAACAAAGCAACACAAAATAAGGCAACAAATTGATGTAGTTGTTTATGTTCTTAGTGGTGGCAACTTCTTCATTGGTTTCTCTATTGGCAAACTTTTATTAGAATAATAAATTGTTTGTAGAAACAAAGTTTGGAAGAGTATAAGTTTATGTACTTAGAATTCAAAAAAAGTTGAATGGAAGATGCTTGGTGCCCAATGAAGCAAGAAAAATGTGTCTTATAATTAACTTCATTGTCCAAATGTTCAAAGTTTTACTCTTAAAGCTCCTTCTTAGTCTCTCTACACTATATTTGTGTTGTTAGTGGTGAGTTGGTTGTTGGACTTCTAGTGAATTTACACTACTCTAAAAGTCTCTAGTTTAGCCTAAATGCAAACTTTTCAAAAAATGTGGTATTTATCAGTTTATATAGGTGATTGGTGTTAAGCTTGTTGTTGCAACTCCATGCCATGATTGATAATAGATTGCTACAAATTCCAAGTATTTGGAGGTCTTTTAGCCCTAGTGTATTTATTTAATTTGACAAGTTTGATGGCTTTTACGCTAGCTCCATCACAAAATACCCTAGCCAACATATTTTTATGCTAATGCCAATGTATTTTTCCAATGCACAAATTTATACGCTAGCTATAGGTGGTTCCAATATATAAACTACTATGGCCAACATAAAAACTAAGAAAAACCCAAAGTTGGTGGTTCCCAATGCATTTTTAGCCTTCATGCATAATACAACCATTTTCACTTGGAAAGTAAGACAATCACAACTTTTGAAGCATTTTTTAGCCTCCATAAGTCAAGATGTGTGAGATTGCAGCTTGTGAACTACAAATTTCACATTTTACATTAAAAATTTTATCTAAAATTCCAGGGATGATGTCACTATGCTAGGTGTTAGGAAAATAAGGAAATTGCATCTACCATTATTTTTACACCAAATTATAATAAATTTTAGCTATGGACTTCAACATGAATTTTCTTTGTGATCTTTCATGTGTTCCTTTTTATTGATGTTTTGAGGATTGATCTAAGAGGCATCAACAAAGAATGTAAAACACCACCATAGGTTCACATCTAATGTTTCCTCTCCACACTTGATTCTATAGTTATTAAACCATGCTAAAGAGTGTTTGTGATCATGAGATGGGGTTATGATGGAATGATATAAAATAAAGGCTATATTTGGTTATAAGGGAATGGTCACATGGGTTAATCATGAATTCCACATGTTGACATCATGATTGTAATAGTGTAGTGATATGCTTGTTGATTAATGAGGTCTTCATGCTTCATGCTTCAAAGTGCTAATGACTTGGTAATGTTTTAAAGGAACCAACACTCTGCTTCGAGGCTTCTCTGGCCACTAGGCTTCTCCCTTTTCTTGTTTGGAGTTTTTGTTCTAACTTTTGGGCTTCATTGGCCTCTCAACTTTCTTGGCAACTTGCTTCTCCATTTTTTTGCTAAAATTCATTTTTTTTTCTCGTTGAATGAGATGTGTTACATCCAATGAACTTGACAATGGAGCATGATGAAGGAGATGTCACGTGGCTATAGTACATGAATGTCAAACATAGGTTATCATTGTTGTTAGGATTAGGAAGGTTGTAATCAAATTAAAGGGTTATGACTCAAGGAGGAATAATGAAAGTGATGTGAGATAAGTACTCTTGACACTACAAGACAAGCTAACCAAATCTAGTGCATCAAGGTCACATGGCAACTTGCTACCACAATGAGTTGTACCTTTGTGATGACTTTTAGGCTTCTCCTACAAGCAAAACTCCAAAGAGAATAAGAAAAAAAGACAAAGAATACATGTTATTACAAAACATTACATAATGCTACATAAGATAACTAAACTAGTAAACTATAGTCCATTATAGGCTATTATTAATATAACATTTGATAGATCTATGTTCTGTGTCACAGATTTTACAATGCTTGCAGTTCATTCATTTTGCCAAATAGAGATAGATAGATGGATGGATGGAGATCATGCAAGCTTGCTTGTTATAGGTTGTGAAGACCATCAACATCAATTTTTGATTCATACTTGTAAAGAAAATCATGTTAAATGCAATAAGGCTAGAGATAAGAATCATTGATTAGATTGGCCAATTCATTTCCATCCATGTCTGCCAATCTATATGCTCCATTGTCATAGGCTTTGGTAACTAGGAAGGTCCCTTCCAATTTATTGAGAACTTATTCACATGTTCATGAATAACCTTGAGGACCAGGTCTCCTTCCTTGATCTTTTGCATGTTTAGGTCATGATGATGTTGTTTCTTCTACCTCTCTTGCTATCGTTCTATGTGAGCAAGCATTTGTATGTGTTAACCTAAAATTAAAGAGGAAAAAGACCTTAAAATCCATCAACAAGGCTATATGAAGTGACATCAATTGTTTTTTGAAAGGTAGTCCTATAGGTCCAAAGCACATGGACAAGCCACTCATGCCACTTATGTTTACTATTGTTTAGCATCTTTTTGAGTACATTTGTGCTAACCTTGTCTCTAGATTCATCTTATTTATTAGCTTGAGGGTAGTATGGTGATGAAAATGAATGTTTAATACTTAGTTGTTGACAAAATACTTACATTGCTTAGCTATTGGATTATGGTCCATTAGCTATTACTATGATTAGAGGCATGTTGAAATGAACTGCTATGTTATCTAGTATGAAGTTATAGACTTGTTGAGATGTTGTTCCTTAGAGAAATAGCTTCAACCCAATTTGTAAAATATTTGATTGTAGTGATGATAAATCTATGTCCCACAAAATACTTAGGTGTTATAGATCCAATAATGTTAATTTCCAATCATTGAAATGACTAGGTTATCTAATTAGCATGTAATTTAGTTGGTGGCATGTGTATCAAGTCGTTGTGCCATTAATATATATCAAAAGCTTTAACCTTCTACAAGCAGTTACTTTTCATATAGGGCCAATAGTATCTTAATCATCTAATATTTTTTTCCATGGCTCTAGGTCCTATATGTCCTCCACATACACCTTCATGAACTTGCTCAAGGGCTATGCGGGCTTCAATTTTTCCCAAACACACTAACAATATGCCATCATAAGACCTTCGACATAGTGTGTTATCATCTACAATGACATATTGTTTTGATATTTTACGTATAGCATCCTTTTGAGGAGCAATTAGCTTCTATGGAGATTCTCCATGTGTTAGGTAAAACTTGATATCATAATACGACTCCTTTTAAGGGGAATTGTTAATTTTGGCTATAGAGATTCCTTCAGTGTTCTACATGATGAAATTAGCATAGTTCATAATCAAAGAAGATAACTTTCTAAACACATTTGGCATCACACTTAGGGCTAAGGTTGCAATTGCATCATCTAATGTATTCTTAGTTCAAGGTATAAGTTGAATACCAACATTTTTAAATTGTTGCATTAGTTTCTTAGCTAGGTCACACTAGGGTTGTAAATATTTATCTTTACATGCATAAACCTCTCTTACTTAGTTAACCACAAGCTACAAATCACCTTTTATCACTAGGCATTTGATTCCTTGGTCACAGGGCTACCATCATTCCTCTAATTAATCCTTCATACTCTACCACATTTTTGGTACATGAAAATTGAAAACAGTAAGCAAAGGATTGGATTACACTAGAAGGTGATGTTAGGATGGTAGAAACACTAGCCCCATGGGTAGTTAAAGCTCTGTCAAAGTGCATGATCACCTCATAACCCTTAGGTACCTTGTTAACAATGTTGACATGGTCATCAGGGAACTTAGGGTTTATGGTTGTGTGGTCTTAAGCTAGGAAAACTATAATTTTTGTGGCTATAGCTTGACCTTTGATTGAAACTTCGGAGATTTAATGTAGATCAAACTCAATTATTATGGCTTTCCAACAAGCTATATGGTTATTTTGATAGATGTTAGTAATTATGGCTCTTAATACATTATCTTGCATATGACATTAAATTGGCTCCTAAAGAGGAAGTGTCTCCACTTCTTCAACGAGAAGACCAAGGCTAGACAATGCTTCTTAACCTTCATGTATCGAGTTTCATAAGCTATCAACGCATGGCTTAAGTAGTATATAGGTAGCTCTACTCTATCATATCACTTTTAAGAAAGTATAGAGGCAATGGATGATTTAGAGATTGCAAGGTAGATGTAAAAATATTTAGCCTTTTGTGGTGGATACACCCTAGGTAGTTAAGCCAACTCTTTCTTAATGTTATCAAATACTTATTGGCATTGGGTAGTCCACTCATAGTAAATCCCTTTCTTAAGAAAGTGTTACATAATTTTTAGCTTATCTGTAAGCCTTGAGATGAACCTATTAATAAATTGCAATCTACTTTGTAGTCCCAAAAGCTTCTTAAGGATTGTAGGTGTTTCCAAGCTTTTTATGGATTTAATCTTATCAGGATCGATGCATATTCCCACTTCAAACAATACAAAGACAAGAGTCTCACCAATTTTAAAACCAAATATACACTTCTTAGGATTGATCCTAAGTTCATATTTAAAGCATTTTTTAAGCACTAAGTAAAGTTCATGTGCATGGTCATTAGCGACTTTGGATTTGACTACTCTGTCATCCATGCAATTGTTGAATAACCCTAGCATGTTGTCACTAAATATATAGGTCATAGCTCATTGGTCGGTTGCAACTGCATTTTTTAGACCAAATGACATCATGGTATAATAAAATGTCCCCCAAGGGATCATGAAGATCATGTACAGTTGTTTCTCTAGGTTAATCCTAACTTGGTTGTATCCCAAGAACCCATCCATGAAGGATAATAAGGCATGTCCAGCCATAATATCAATGAGTTGGTCAATACTAGGCAAAGAAAAATAATCTTTAATAGTTACCTTATTTAGATCTTAGAAATCAATGCAAATACATATACTCCCATTTTTCTTAAGGACTACCACTATGTTTGATGCCCAATCTACATAGTCAACAACTTGGATGAAACCAGCTTTGTAAAGTTTCATGATCTCATTATGAACTACCAAGGCTAGATTATCTCTAATTTTATGGATATTTTGCTTAATTATTCTAATCCTAGGATCATGTATAATGTTTTACTAAACTAGGCATGGATCAAGACCTCGCATATCCTAATATGACCAAGCAAAGGCCTTTATATTGTTTTAAAGGACCTTGGTGATGTCCTCAACCTACTATGGTTTAAGTACTTAATTTTACTATTTTTTGCTTACCATTATGCATTTTAACTAGAACCTTAGCTAGAAAGTCTTCAATAATGTCACCAACCTTAAGGTTAAGGGTTTTAACAAGGTGTCTAGGCCATTTAAGAGGCTTTTCTATAGAGGCTATGTGGTTAACTAGGCTCTCAGGCTCAAGATCTAAGTAATCAAGATCAATGAATCATTCAACATCACCATAAGGTCCACTTAGGCTTAGAGGTAAACTAAATTGCTTCTAGGTGTCCATACTCTAGTCCTGTACATCAACGATAAGCACATTAAGTAGTACCTATGTGATATAATGGTTAAACAATGTAAAATACTCTAATACTACAATAGAGCTAGATCAAAATAAATTAAATCAATGCTAGAAAAAAGGTTAAAACATGATCAGCAAAGGCTACAATGAGTAGATTAAGGTAAACATGGTGAAATCAAGGCTAAATGATGTAGGATAGGATCAAATAAAGACCAAATGATGGTAAAAACCCCATAAAATAGTGGAAAACAAGGTCAAACAAGGCCTTACTAATGTTAAATAACATAAAATGATGTCAAATCAAGTCAATTAAAGTCTAAATGATGCCAAATGATAGAAATTATTGTTAAACAAGGCCAAATAATTTAAAAATGATGAAAATGAAGGTTAACTGATACTGCTGGTGAGCATTTAGGACTAGATCACCAAGGTTGTGGGCCATCAGGTTTCATGACCAAGGGTCATAAGATCAAAGGTGTTCTTCAAAAAAGGGTTTAGGTGCTTGCTAGACTCTAGCAACACCAAGGCCCAAATACCTCCAAATATACTTAGTGGTTATGAAATGTGAGTAATCACAAGTATGTGTTTGCTGTTGTAAATATTTCAATGATTGGGTTATGTGTGGAATTGTAGTTGACTATTATAAAAAAATATTAGTTAACGTTGTTAAATATTGTGAGTTGTTGGAGATTCTTATTTTATCTAATCACTTAGTCTATATGGTCCCTATAGTACATTACTTGTAACAAATAACATTTTGCAAAAATGTTTAAGCACGATGCTATAAATCTACTCCTAGTTTTCCCCAGAGAGAAAATTTCATAACAAAACTAGAAATAAAGCAAGATTCAATGAACTTAAGAAGAGAAAAGAAAAGAAAATATATTTATGTAAAATCTCAAATATTTATGCAATATAAATTAACACAAGGAAAAATTTCACAATAAATCTATTCCAATTCAATAACTATGAATTGTCCAAACCTTCTGAGCTCAACAAGCAATTTCATAAAGGTACCCTTATTATACTACCAAAAATTGGTGTGTAGATGACAAAGTATGAGTCTCTATTTTGACTAGTTAATAGTTGTCAAAGATTGCATTCAACAGAGCCTTCAAAATATTTGAAAATTTTAGGATTGAAATACTAAAGCAATACACTTTAAAACAATGAAGCTATTTTAGTTGTCTTAAAATACCAAAGATTTTTCTACATCCTCTATGCTTAAAATAGGCAATTTCATTAATACATTACTATTAAATTGATCTTGAGGCTTTTCAACAACATAAGCTCTTTTATGGAAAATATTAATAAGAGTCTAATATTACACAAAAATAGAGCTATAAAAGCAACCTAGGATAAATTCTAAAATTAAATGCTAAGCACAATACTATCTAAACCATTAGCTAAGTAAAACAAAATGGAAAATAATGAACTCACAAGATTATAACAAAGAAGCTAAATTAGCAAGCCATGCTTTTACAATCTTCAAGTTGCTTCATTCAATCTTCCTCCAAAATCCCCCCATTCCTTTCTCTACCTTTAAAGGTCCTTTTATAGTGACCTTAGGGTAGTTACAATAATCATGAGAAGTTAAGGTATTACAAATATCTAGGGAATTTATTCATAACTTCCTTAAGAAGCTATAACTTCTAAGAGAAAATTAAGTTATAATTATCAAGTGTCTTCTTATCAATTGCAACATTACAAATATCAAGGAGATCTATTTATAACCTTCATGAGAGATTATAACTTTCATTGAAAATTTTAAATTCCAAAAAGTAAATTTTTATTTATTAAATGATTATAAATTCTCCGATTTTTGAACCATAAACCTCCCTTTTAAAAAAAATATTGGTTGTAATCTAAATAAAGCTTAGTTCCTTGTTTATAATAATTCACTTTTGTTTTAGAATTAAATCATTATTAATGTCATATAACCTTAATATACATGGTTTGTTTTTCACACACCTTGCATCAATGCTTGTCTCCATGGCCATCATGCCTGCTATTGTGCCACCTCCATTGCATGTGTTCCTTGTGTGTCTTACAATTCTTTCTTCTAGATCCTACTAATGTAGCTTAGGCATGACACTTCTGCTAGCATCACCCTTGGTTTCTACACTTATTACCACCTAGTGCTTCTCAGTAACTACTACCTTCATTGTGAAGAAGAAATCACAAATTCAAGCCCTATTCTAATTTTGTGGTGTTAATGCCTTGTGGCCACATGATCCCCTATAGAGTGGAACTCACATGTGAGCAGTAGAAGAGGAGTTGCCTTCCAAATCTCTGGCATTGCCATGGAAAAATGTTGTGAAAAAGACCCTCTATTTAGGGTTCTTGGACCTACAATTATTAGTATTTGGTAGCCTCTACCTTATGATTTCTTTCAAATGTTAAATTATTAATGTCTATAAGTTTGGCATGATTATTTTCTCTAGAACACCAATTGATACAAATATGCTCCTTTTCATAGTTTCGAGGCTTATGTTCTTCCATAAATTTGGAATTATCATTTTTTTGTGTCTATACTTTGTATTACCATAATTTCTTATATGGTAAGGGTTCTTGTTTGAAATATCAATGAATTTCTAGGCAATTTTGTTAATTGTTTTCAACACCATTTAATAAGAATCTTGTTATTTTGTGTCAAAATTATAGTTTTGCTTTTCCAACATTTAATTAAATGTTTATAAGCACTTGAAATAGGTATTTTTCCTTTGTTTAATTTAATATTCTTAGCTCTACAACTTAATTTTCTTCCATCATTTAGAACCCAGTATAGATTAAAATGTACAACATAGCAATTAATCTCCATGTGATGAAGTTTTGATGCACTTAATTTCATTATTATTGTGGAACACCTAATTTTCCATAGCAATGAAACTAATCAACTAACAAAATGTAGGAACCAACGGAGACAATTGCAAATGAACCTTTCTACAATTTTAAAATTAATTCCCAAATTTCATCTCCTCCATGTATATAGAAAAACTACAATTTCTTCATAACATAGGTTGAAAACACCTTGCTAAGCTTTTATTAAATCCATGCCTATGAACTCAAAATAAGCACACCTATATAAAGAGCACTTTTCTTTAACACCTTTCTCCACTATGCTTCTCATGAAATTGCTTATTTTAAAATAAATAATTTAACTCTCATTTTCTAGTCATCTTTGTGAAGATAAATTGAGCAATTTCATTTCTTAATCTTATTGCATAAAATCTACTCCATAAATATGGTTTAAATGCAAAAAAAAAAAAAATTTATGCATATCC
>MNCI01001898.1:219658-252170 GCA_015680685.1 Gnetum montanum
CCTTTAGCACATTACTTAAGAAATGTTGTCTTTATTGGAAACTTTTCTTTTTACATAGAAATAAAAAAAATTGAAACTTAAGGCTTGATATTTTTTTTTTCAACAACTATCTTTGCTTATTTTTATCCAATTCTTTAGCTTTTGATTTTTGACATTCTCCTCAACTAGTTGCTTCAGTGGCTTAAGACATGAAAGCCTCTCCCCAAGAATCATCTTCATTAGACTCTCTTTGATATTCAACTTTGGTGGTGCATTCATGAAAACTACCCCAAACATTTGAATGCATAAATAGTCCACCAATGATAAACCTAAACTCATCTGAAAGCCAAAGTAAGAAAGGGCTTTCACTAGATGTTCCATAGATGGTTGCCTCACAATGGGCTCTCAAGACATGCTCTGAGTAGCATCCTGTGACATATGAAATAAAAGGCCTTCTCATTGCCCTCTCTCTAAGAACCATCTTTCTACCTCACACTCAAACACTTAACTTCCCTTTTCCCTTAAGCCTTGAATTGAGAAATGATGTTTTTCCAAGTAAGTCATGTCTCCTTATGTAGTGTAAGGTAAATTTTGAAATTTCAACCAATTATACTAACCAACTTTGCTACTAAGCCAAAAATTATTTAATTTTTGTAATCATATGATTGGCTAATTCAAATTATGCTATTTGGTTGTTGAAATTAATTCACCACTATATAGTTATCTAACCATCACTCCCACTTACACAAGTAATGATTACTTTAGATAATGTAAATTTAATAATTAATCTAACACTTTGTATTAAATATTTTTAAACTAATACTCTAATGTGTACATGTTTTTATAATATTATATAGACTTATATAGGCATGCATAAAGATGTATATGTTATGGTTAAATATTATAGAAGTCTATATATATATATATATATTACTAGATCACTAACTTTAAAAGTTCTTTTCAAAGCTTTTCTATCAAACCACCTTTTGACTTAAGAAGCATTCTTTAATAAATTATCTTTAGCTCTATCCATTTCGACTTCCCTTTTGATGAGTAAGGTTATGAAACCTCTATCTTTATCGGTTCTCTCACTATACTTTTGCATAAAATCTAAGGTCGAACTTATAATCTTGTTCATAATTCTAGTGAGTAAACCATAGACCAAGTTATAAGCTAATATTCCAATAGCCTTGTTAAATCTAATATGATCAGTCCATAATGCAAATTGTAAGTAATCAATCCCATTTCCTAGATTCCTATCTATTAACTTTTTGATATAGGAAATAAGCTTTTTATTTGTAGATTCAACTAAGCCATTCCCTTGAGGATAATAATTCAAAAAAGAAAATAGAAAGATAGATTTTTCTAATGCCCATGCTATAAATTCTTCAAATTTAAAAGCTAGTCCATTATTGGATACCAACACCTTAGATAAACCAAAATGACTTAGAATCTAGTCTTCTAAGAACTTAATCATGTCCGATACTAAATATAGCCTTTACTTCAGATCATTTAGTAAAATAATCAGTAGTCATGAGAATAAACTTATGTATAGCTCTTAAAGAAGTAATTGTGTCAATAAAATCTAGGCCCCATTGCTAAAATAGTCTATCCATAATTACCGATTTTAAGGGAGCTCTAGCCTTTTTAATCTTTGGTCCATGAATTTGACATTTGTAACATATTTGAATTTTCAAACTAATATCTTGATACATACTAGGCCAATAATAACCATAGCGGAGTATATGTTGCATAGTAGACTTAGGAGATTCACAAAACAAATTAGAATGATCATGGAATTGTTCTAAGATAGGATCAATTTGATCATTGTGAACACATTCCAACAAAACCCATCTAAAATCCTTTCTATATAAGATTCCATCTTTAATCACAAATTTATTTTCCTTTTTGAAGAAATCTCTCTTTTGAGTTGTAGTTATGTTAATATGAACCTTTCATGTATTATAGAATTCTAGAATCTCATCATACCAATTTCCCTCGTGAATCTTAAGCACACATACTTCATCTTCTCTAGTCATTAACTTGGCTAATCTCATTCCTTTAATGGTTTTTCATATTTCCAATGAAAACCTAAAACCTTAAAGCTTTATAAGCCACTTCCCTCCTTTCAATCCAATTTCATTTTGGGTTAAGAATTTTTTGACTGCAAGCTCTATTAGAATAATGCGAACTAGTGAGCTTTCCAAGTAATATTTGAAATGTAGAAGTCCCTTAATAACTAAAAATGCCTATTTCTCTAAATTTGAATAATCTAGCTCTAAACTTTTCAATTGATATCTAAAAAATCCAATTGGTTCATCTTCACCTTTATCTTTTTGAGTTACAATGACAATAATTGAATCATTTGAAGAAAAAGCATATAACCAAAAGTTTTCTTTTAATTTTGGTTTTACTAAGTATGGAGCTTCTTGGATAGCTTTTTTGATTTCTGCTAAGGCTTTCTCTAATTCTGGTCTTTTTCCTACTAGGACATCTTTCTTTAGCATATGCATCAAAGATTTAGTAATTTTAGTGAATCCAAGGATAAATTTCTTAACAAAATCTTTCCCAAAGAAAGATCTAAGAAACCTTTTACCTATAGGATGCTTGATATTCTATATTGCTTAAGTTTAGGAGTTATCTATAGTAATTCCTTCTTGATAGATTATATGGCCTAGTAAACTTCTAGATTTAACCGCAAAGATACATTACTTAGGATTTAATGAAATACCATACTCATGACATTTGTCAAAAACTTGTTGAAGATGACCAATATGATCTTCCTTTATTTTTGAAATCATAGTGATATCATCTAAATAAACCACAACAAATTCACCTATTAAACCTTTAAAGCCTAAATCCATTGCTCTTTGAAAAGTAGCTCTAACATTTGATAATCGAAATGGCATTCTTTGGTAAGCATAAGTTTCCCATTTAGTGATAAATTTTGTTTTATATCTATCATCCTTATCTACCATAATCTTATTATAGCCTAGAAAACCATCTAGGAAAGAATATACTTGACAACCTAAAATTTTTATCAACATTTCATTGATTCTAGAAAGTGGGTATTTATCTTTTTCTAAAGCTTCATTCAAATTTCTACAATACACACAAAGCCTAATATCACCATTCTTCTTTCTTACTAGAACAAGGTTAGAAAGCCATGTCGAATATCATACTAGATATATAATTTAGGCTTGTAATAACTTTTTAATCTTAGCTTCCATAACTAGCTTAAATGATGGGTTAAATTTCCTTTATTTTTGGTTAACTATCTTACAACCATCTATCAAAGAAATCTTATGTGTCATCACATCAAGTCAAAAAGTTTTAAGATCATCATAAGACCAAGCAAAATTTTCCAAATTACTTTTTAGGAGTAATAATAATTTTTTTTTTGAAAACTAAAACCTTTTCCCTTGTGACATTTAACATCTTTGGTATCTCATTAGATCCAAGATTTATCACTTCAAAAGCTTGATCATCTGGATTCTATATATCTTTTTCGGTAAGAAAAATTTTGTTAAACCAATGTTCATAATCAATCATCTTTTTGGGAATAGAATTTATCTTAAACCTTGATATGGTTTCAAGTATGATTTGATTTTTGAATTCCTATTTTTTTCATAAACCTACGTACTTGATCATCATCTTCAAACATTTGTAAATGCTTTATGTTAACTAGTATTGATGGTTGATATTCTGTCTCAATCATTACACCTTCATAACTTTCTATCTTTTTCACATCTAATGATGAAGCTACTGTTGCTAAGTCACCTACTATATAATTATTTTTCCTTTCTATATGTTCTATTTGGTAGTGATGAAGCTAATCCAAAATTTTGCAAAAAAGTTATTTATAAGGTCACAAGAATGAACTTTTTACTACACAATTTCCTTTAACTTGCTTACAAACCAATCTTGAATCTCCTTTTATGGTGATTACCTTGATTCTTTTTTTCCAATGTAGCTTTAATTCTAATACTCAAAGCTTCATATTCAACCTTCTTGTTAGTATAAGAAAAAAAATAGATGAATTACCTTGAATATTTTTGGGAAATCTCTTTTACTAAAACTACTTTGGCTCCTACACCTCTGGAGTTACAACAACCATCAAAGTATAGTTCTCATTTACTCTCATCTTGAGATTGTTCTCTTTCCAAGTTATCAATTTCATGAAGTGTGAAAATTCTTGTTTCAAAAGCTATTATTTCAATAACTTTGGTCTTTTCATTTGAAGTAATTTTTTTACTCATCAAAGTCTCACTATAAATCTATATTTGATTTGGCTCTCCCTTCCAAGGTTGCCACACATGTGAGTAATCTGTTGATATGTAATCTAAGAAATTCTTACTCCAACTTCTAATCAACAAAAGACTATGTGAATCTGGTATATCTACCACCTGAATAGTTACTCTATTTTTGATATGGGGTTTAAAAGCAATTTCTAATAGAACATTGCGTAGGTGATCCACAATCTTCACTCTACTTTTTTCCCACTTGAACAATCTTTTTATTTATTTTTTTTGGAATCAAACTAAGTTTTTTGCATATACATAATGGCATAATAGTGGATGTACCTCCATAATTGACTAAACAATTGTGGATATACTTGTCTTTCAACTTCATTTTCCAAAGAAAAGGAGGAGCTCCTTTATTAGAAGTACAGTCATAGCTAGCGTTTGTTGTCTTATCAATGTTACATAGCTTAACTCTGATTCTTCAACTCTCTTTTTATCTTTAATGAACTCTAAAGCTTTTCTTTGCTAATTTTCTATCTGTAACAATTGATACATGATGATATTGGCCCTAAGGTATTTAAGATCTTCAATTAAATCATATTCTCCATCTTGATAAAAGCTTAGTTTTTTCATCCATTTATTAAGAGTTTAACTTTGAGTACTCTGCTCTAATTAATCTTCTTTATTTTTATTTTTCTCTTCTACTTAGTTTAAAACCTTTTTCTTTATAGATGGATCAAAAATTACATTTGAAGGTTTGGAAGTAGTTAATCCTTCTTTTAATCTTAGATTATATCCATTTTCTTCATTGTTATTACACTCTTCATCTAATGATATATCCTCTTCAAAACTTAATAGGGAAGAGATATTTCTAGATCCATGATTAGAACATTTTCTTACATAATGAACACTAGATAACTCATTATCTAATTCAATATCAAGGATATTGGACATAAAAATATCACTTTAATCCTCATCTTCTACTAACTTAGTACCTTGATGCTTATATTTTCTATTTTTCTTTCCTTCCATGATTTTAACTTTTGCCAAAGCTTTTTCAAGTTTCACTAGTTTGTTGGATAAGTCTCTCATTAACTATCCTTTTTTATATTCCTTGCTTTATAAATCTTGATCTATCTTAACATGAGATAGTCTTGGTAATGCTTTAATTTGAGCAAACTTTTGCATAGGAATCATCATTTTCTTGTCTCTTTTTTAAGTTGAGATAATCTCTTCATTATTCATATTCATTTGTTTTTCTAACTTTATAGCTTCACTAAAGTAGTCATTTAGTGTTAGTAAGTTTGGAATTCTTCTTAATCAAATTGAAATATTAGGATTCACAGCCTTAAGATAAGTATCTCTAAGCACTTCATCTGATGTTCTATATTATCTTTCAAAGACCCTACAAATTCATTGAAATTTAATGTCGAAATCTCTAATAGGCTCTTTAACTCCTTGCTTAGCTTGTACAAGCCCATAGTACAATTGTTGTTGATCCAATTAATTGCAAAAATGGGCTAACAAAAGACTTTTCATATCATTCCAACTTGTAATATTATTTCTTGATAAGTTTGATCTGAGCCATATCCTTTAAATTTGCTACAAACAACCTAAAAGCTAGACCTTAATGTTGAACATTTGCATGATCGAAACCTAACTCAAATAAGTGGATATACTCTTCATCCAAGTAAGCTTTTCTAGGAATAAAAGGATTAGGAAATTATTTGTAAAGTACCTTAGGAATATCATTGTGGTTTTGAAATCCTAATGATATAAATTTTTGCTAAGGATTTTCCATTCTATTAGAATTCCTTTTGATCATTGAATTCTTATACTTCTTTGGTCTTCTCTTATAGACTAATAAACTAGACAAAAGTGGTGATTTCCTTATTCTTCTGATCTTTACTTCACTACTTGTTCCAAGCACAAGAACCTTTTTATGTTCTTGTTCTAATTAATAATCAATCTTATAATCAAGAATTTCTTTGGAACCTTTGAAATCTTCCAAACTATTAGTCTATTTGATCATGAACTGAAAATAGTATCTAATTTTCTAAACCCCTTTAGCAACAAAAAGAACTATTGATGTGCTAAGACTATCAAACTTATGAACTTAGAGGACAAATTTTCAGCCCTCCTTCTAATGGCAAAAGAAATATTGGTGACCATTTGGGACTAGATTGTCAACATTGTGGGCATTTAGGTCTCATGACTAGGGGTTACAGGATCAAAGGTATTCTTCAAAAAGGTTTAGGTACTTGCTATTCTACGATAACACCAAGGCCCAAATACCTCCAAATAGATTCAATGGTTATGAAATGAACTAATCAGTAAATCTACTCTTAATTTCCCCTTGAGAGAAAATTCCACAAGAAAGCTAGAAATAGAGCAAGATTCAATGGAATTAGAAAGAGAAAGAAAATGAACGTAGATTTGTGTGAAATCTCAAATATTTACGCAAGATGAATTAACATGAGAAAACACTTTATAATAAAGTTATTCTAATTCAATAACTATGAATTGTCCAAACATTTTGAGCTCAACAAGTAATTTCATAAAGATAATCTTATTATGCTACCAAAAGTCATTATGTAAACAACAAAGTATGAGTCTCTATTTTGGCTAGTTAATAGTTGTCAAAGATTGCATTCAATAGAGTTGTTAAAAATTTGACAATTTCAAGATTGAAATGCCAAGGTAATACACTTTAAAATAATGAAGCTTTTTCAATCATCTCAAAATACCAAAGATTTTCTAAGATCTTCTATGCTCAAAGCAGGCAATTTTGTTAAGACATTACTACTAAATTGCTCTTGAGGATTTTCAACAACATAGCTCTTATATGACAAATCTAGTAGGGGTCTAATATTGTGCAAAAATAGAGCTATAAAAGCAACCTAGGACAAATCCAAAAATTAAATGCTAAGCATGATACTATCTAAACTATTAGCTAAGAAACTAAAACAAAATGGGAAGGAATGAACTCATAGGATTATAACAAAGAAAATGAATTAATGTCTTTAGCAAGCCATGTTTTTACAATCTTCGACTTGCTTCACCTAATCTTCCCCCAAAATTCCCCCACCCCCACTTTCCTCTACCTTTGAAGGTCCTTTTATAGTGACCTTAGAGTAGTTACAATAATAATGAGAAGTTAAGGGTATTACAAATATCTAGGAAATTTATTCATAACTTCGTTAAGAAGTTATAACTTGTAAGAGAAAAATAAGCTATAATTAGTAAGTGTCTTCTTATCAATTACAACCTTACAAATATCAAGGAGATCTATTTATAGCCTTCATGGAAGATTATAACTTCTATTGGAAATTTTAAATTCCAAGAAGTAAAGTTTTATTCATTAAATGATTATAAATTCTCCCATTTTGGAATTGTAAACCTCCCTTTTTAAAAAAAATACTGGTTATAATCTAAATAAACCTTAGTTTCTTATTTATAATAATTCACCTTTGTTTTAGAATTAAATCATTATTAAGGTCATATAACCTTAACATACGTGGTTTTTTTCTATTGTGCCTCACATCCATACTTGTCTCCATGGCCATCATGCTCACTATTATGCCACTCCATTTTGTGCATTCCTTATGTGTCTTACATTTCTTGCTTCCTAATCCTACAACTGTGGCTCAAGCATGGCACTCTTGCCAGTGTCACCCTTGCTTTCTACACTCATTACTACCTAGTGTTGCTCAGTAATTGTTGCCTCCATTGCAAAGAAGAAATTGTAGATTCAAGCCCTATTTTGATTTCATGGTGTCAATGTCTTGAAATTACATGATCCCCTATAGAGTGGAACTTGTGTGGAACTCATGTGTAGGTAGTAGAAGAGGAGCTACCTTCCAAATATTTGGCACTACCATGGAAAAGTGTCGTGACAAATACCCTCTATTTAGCTTCTTGGACTTGCAATTTTCAGTATTTGGTAGCTGCTACCTTAGGGTTCTTTTTTAAAATTTTAAATTATTGATGCCTATAGGTTTTGCATGATTATTTTCTCTGGAATACCAATTCATATATACCTACTCCTTTACATAGTTTTTGGGCTTGTGTTCTTCCATAAATCTAGAATTCTCATTTGTTTGTGGCTACACTTTGCATTGTCGTAATTTCCTTTGTGGCAAGTGTTCTTGTTCGAAATATCAATGAATTTCTAGGCAATTTTGTTAACTATTTTCAACACCATTTAATAAGAATCTTGTTCATTTCTATCAAAATTATGATCTTATTCTTCCAACATTTAATAAAATGCTGCTAAGTGCTTGGACAAGGTATTTTCCCTTTGTTTAATTTATGATTCTTAGCTCTACAACTTCATTTTCTACCATTGTTTGGAGACCACTATAGATTGAAATGTATAGGATAGTAATTGATTTCCATGTGATGAAGTTATTCCTTAGTTTTCTTCATAGAGCTTCTTCCATATTTACAAGAAAAATGGATGCATTTAATTTCATTATTTTTGGAAAACATCCAATTTACCACTACACTAAAACTAATAAATTGATTAACTAAAAAAATGCAGAAACTAATGAAGACACAATTGCAAATGAAACTTTTGCAATTTTCAAAGTAATTCCCAAATATCATCTTCTTCATTGTATATGGGAAAACCACTATTTCTTCATAACATAGGCAAAAAACACCTTAGTAAACTTTTATTAAATCCATGCTTATGAACTCAAAATGAGCACCTATATAAAGAGCACTTTCCTTTAACACCTTTCTCCATTATGCTTCTCATGAAATTGCCTCATTTATAATAAATAATTTAACTCTCATTTTCTAGTCATCTTTGAGAAGCTTAATTAAGCAATTTCATTTCTTAATCTTATTTCATAAAATCTACTTTATAAATATGGTGTAAATGTGAAAACCGATACCAGATGATATGAAAATGATAGACAATAATATGAAATCAGGTTAAGTAAAGTCAAAACATAGTGGAACAAGGCCAAACAAGGCAAGGTATGTAACATATGGTCAAACATGGTCAATCATGATTACATTTTACTAATTTTAGGACTTAGTAGATCATGGTGGGAGGCTCTAGGATCCATGGAAGAGTTTGGGTACCTAAAGTGGTTGTTTTGAGCCTATTTGGAGGCAAAGGAAAGGCATTTTATAGTAGATATGCTAGCTCCAATACAAAATACACTAGCCAGCACATTTAGTACCAGTGCTAGTGTATTTCTTATGAAACTTAATTCTAGTGATTTGTCTTGGTCATTTTTTGGATTTTGGTACCTTGGAATGTCAACATAGTGGTCTAGGAGAAAGAATGAGTTAATTTCGATGTTGATTTGACCCTTTGAAGTCATTATATGCTACCAAGTACTAAAAAATACATTAGCTAGAATATTTTTTGTGTTGGTGCTAGCTTATTTTGCAAGAAAACTTTATTCCATGGTGTGTTAAACATGGAATTTTAGCTTCAATAGTTTTCTAGAGCAACACAAGGGTCTAAGTATTGAAGAATGATTATTTTGAGGTTAAAATAGGTCAACAAAAGTTTAGATTAAAGCTCTCCAATTGAAAAACATGCTAGCTAGTGTATTTTTTCCTAGCCTTAGTGTAAAAATGAGAAAATTTAAGTTTTTCATGCCCAACTAAGATTAAGTTACAACTAGCTTTAGGCTCCAAGATTTTAGACTTATTTAGTTAAATTCCAAGTAATTTGAAGTGTCACGAGGTTGTCAAAATTGTTGCCCAAGCAAAAAATGCACTAGATAGCATATTTTGTGCTAATGTCAACATATTTCTTGTGGAATTTTGATGTATAGGAAGTTTGGGTGGTCATTTGGATTGATTTTTTAGATTCTGAGATCACTGGTACCTTCAACTAGGGTGTAGGGATGAGACTAGCCATTTGGGAGGTCACTAGAGACTCTATTTGACCATTTCACCTTCAGTCTTCTCAAATATACCTTGACCAATGTATTTTGTATGGGAGCAAGGATATAAATGAGGCATGAACTAATTTTGGCCACTTTTGTGTTTAATGACTAAAGTGAGGCATCTAAAGGCTGTTCACATTGGTGAAGGATTGTTTTTTATTTTTCTAGTGATAAATATCTTGGCTAGCATATTTTTTTTTTTGACCTGTTGTTTAGTGTTTCAATGTCACCTAAAGCTCCAAGGTCAAGGTTAAAGATTTGGCAGGTTATTAGAGGTCTTATGGATCAGTTTTGTATTTTTTCCACCCATCAATATGCTAGCCAACATATAAATGGATGTTTGATAGATTTTAACACCTTTTTGACATAGTTTTCATTGTTTTGGAAACTTCTAGAGGCTCTGGTTTGGGTTTTAACCTAGGCTTAGCTACTTGAAGGGTCATTGAAGGTCTTGTTTTTTTATTTCATCTCCATTCCTTGTATAAATATGTTGGCCAACATAGTTTTACCCTATAGCCATCATAAAAACACTTTGATGCTTTTTCTTCAACTATTTTATACCATCTTCTAGAATTTGGGGGCCTTCCGATAGTAGTGTTTGAGGTTCTAGAGGTGCATGGAGCTCTATTGACCATAATGAATGAAGGATGGACTTCTAGGAATGAATCTTGGCCATGGTTGAAGCTTGAAACTCATTTCAAGGCTAGTATGCTTGGCTGGGAATCAATCTCCACTGTATTTATTGGTTAAATTTTTAAATCCCATTGTATCAGGATTTTTCATGGTTTATTTGGGTGACATCTTGTGGGGCCCATCTAAGATTAAAAGGTTGTTTAAGAGAAATGATCAAACAAAATTGGTATATTTATTACTTTCCTTACATGAACATTGAGTTCACTAGGTGTTTAGTAAGCATGTGAGGTCATTGTTTGTCATTCTAATGCATAAGTACAAGGAGATTTTCAACATTCAAACTTTTGTGCATAACATTTTCTTAAGCTTGGTTCTTTGATAGGTAGTTCTTGAAAACAAGACTTTTTAACTATTCTTGGCTTCGATTTTATCAACTGGAGCATATTTTTCTCCTTCCCCTACCCAAAGGCAACATAGCTGTAGAGGAGATGAAGTTTTTGTTCTTGTTTTTTTCTTCAAGATGTTGAAGAGGAAAGGAGCAATGGGCAAAAAATCTTCCTTGAAGGAGGTAGAAACTACTACTAGGGGTATATCTCATCCTCCAAAATCATTCATTAGTGAAGCCTCTTCCAACATGACAACCAAGTACCCTTCTTTCACTATTTTTTATTGATTTTTGCTTAAGTATGGAGGTGTTTTCTACTACCTAGGCCTTTCTATTTGAAACATTTTGTCCTTTTGTGCATTTAATGTTGTTTCTAGGTTATACTAAGCATTCATGTTGTGATTTTTTCCTTAGGGATTTTTTCTACAAAAGTATGAATTTTTCTTTAAGCCTATTCTATTCATTTTTGCCATATTTTTACTGAAAAGTGCCCAAAAATTACAATTTTTTATAGGAATACTGTGTACTATTTATAATTTTGGAGGCCATATGGTTATTCTAAAAGGTTTAATGATTCCATCAATGGTTGAATCACTATTTTTAGAGCTACAATTAAGTTTTTATGATTTTTTCTGAAGACTTGTGCACAACACTTTCTTTATTTTTTCATACCTCCAAAGATTGATAGCGTTGGTCCACTTTGGTAAATTTTCTAGCAACGTCCTAGCCTCTTAGGGATTTCTAAAATAGTTGAGGAAGGTTCTGTGCTAGATTTGGAATTATTAAGGTTTTTTCAATAATTTTCCTAGAGATTTTACTACAACTGTTTCACTCCAAATTGTGTTTTTTCCAAAAAAAAAAAATCTAAGTGATTCTAGGTTACAATTTGAATTTTTTTAATGCATGTTATTATAGCTTTGGTGTGGGGTTTGTGTTAATTTATGCTTATTTACAATATCTAGAATTAGAAAAAAATTGTAATTTTTTGTAAAATTTTTCAGTCACACAGACCTCCTCGTACAGTTTGTACTTTTAGTTGTTGATCCTACAAGCTTCGTAGATTATGGCAGTATTGATCAATTTTTTATGTTTTCTAGGCTATTTTTAAGGTCTCTAAAGGTTATTTACATGGTGTACATTGGTTTTAATTAGCATCTTGAATTTTTTAAAAAAATTTCTTAGCTTTCCCAATGTCTCTACTACAGTTATTTCACTATAAACTAGTTTTTTCTAGTAAAGATATATTAAATTCAAGTTGAAATGTTTACAATTATTAGTGCATTACTAGTATAGGTTTAAGCTTTTTATAGTCTTTTTCCCATAGTTTAGTGCTTGAAATAAAATTCAACCATGGCCAAGATTCATTCCTAGAAGCCCATCCTTCATTCATTATGGTCAAACCAAGTAAGTAATTTAAATATTTTTTTTTGTTCATGTAAAATCAACATTTTCTAGTTGTGCTATTCTTTGGTTACTTAGGCTTCAATTGTTTAATCAATTTTAGCTATATGGTTATGAATTTAATTTTAATTTACTATGTTTATTAGTTTTCTTTGGTTTTGTATGATGCACTCATTTCAAAGGCTAACAAGCTATTCATTTTATGTTGTAGGTCCTACACCTAAATCTACCATTGCTATAATCACCTCGAGATGTGTAGAGGAGATGCTCATTCTCAAGTGGGATGAAGTAGATTCAATGTAGAAGTGGTTGGCTAGTCGAGCACCTAGATATATCTAGGAGAGGATTTCCAATGAAGGTTATTTAATTTATTCATGATTTCTAGTCCATCAATGCCTACTACAAAGATGGTGAATGTAACTCACTCTTTTGACAAAGGAGTCAAGAAATTCATCTCTCATGTTCACAGTGTACCTGTTACCTTGGTCATTGATGAATCCACATTTACCAACCTCTTTAGTGTACCTTGTGATAGCATCAAGGTTTCCATAAGAGTAAGGAAAGAGGTTAGCCATAAAAAGGAAGTTGAGGAGTGGCTTAGCTCTTGTTGTGATAGCGGTGGATTTTCTCTAGATTACTGTGAAGTCATAGAGTTCAATGAGATGTATCCTTTATTCCACTCTAGAGTTCTTCCCTTGTTGATTTCATAGAAGAAGATCCTTGATATTTGGCAAGCTTAAACCACAAAGAAGGTTCTCACTAAAGGTGCTAAGTTCAACTACTCTATGTACTTGGTCTCTTGGCTATGGGATGAGATTCCAAAATTTCGTAATAACTTTGATACAATATGTCACATGCACCTTGCATTTTTTTGCTGCATATCTAAGAAGGTTTGAAGAATTCCTAGTGGTCAAAAAGAATGAAAAATGGATGAGTTATGATCACTCCTAATTTTCGAAGCCTTGGGTTAAACATACTATTCTAGATATCCAAGTTCAAGATCCACCAGTTGATAATATTGGAGAATCATTGTTAGTTTTCACTAAGAAATTTAGTGGTGTACATTGTTCTTCCCCTGACAACATGAAGAATTGATGAAGCATTGGTTGGCTACATTAATGCAACTATGTTGAGGTAGATGCCTCGATGCATCTATTTGGGAAAAAGTCAATTTTTTTACACCAATGATATCATAGTTATGATATCTTATCTCATCATATGTTATCATATAAATGATATTGCAAGATGCATGCCTACCTATAAATATAGCAATTGGACACACAATATAGAGAACTTTCATTCCACCCTTAGGTAGATTCTTGTAGTTTTGTTTCATACTTTTAGTGATAGAGTGAATCCTTGTAGTGTGGTGTTGAGTAGTTGTATGAAACCTTTATTCAAGTAAAGTGTACTTGGGTACAATTTATGTCTAGAAATAAAAATCAAGATTTCTTTTTTATCATTGCAGAATCCACTTAGTTTTTACTATTTTACTTAGCATATCTTTTACAATTTTATTAGTTTAATCATTTACACTTCCAAGTACTTTACTTTCTTGTTCATTAGTGAGGCAAACTGAGTAGGACTAGTTTCAAGCATTTAAGTATAATTGTTTGGTAATCCCAGTAGTGTTATAGCTTGGTTTGCCCAGTAGCATAATGCTTGATAACCTAGTAATGGTTACATGAGCCCAAAATGCGTATGGTAAGCTAGGACTGGATGCTCATTGCTCTAGGCTAGAGTAGATTTACATTACTATCATTACTTATGAACTTAGGAGTAGATTTGATTCCCAATTATGTTTATCACTAGGAGTAATTAGGACCTAACAAAATCAATTACCATATGCCTCACCTTGGACTAAATCATATGTGACAAAGCTACCACTAGTCCAGGTGGGAAGACAACATCCTATGATCAATGCCTAACAATCTAGATGCCACAACTAGTCCCATCCATAGAATTTGACCAAACCATGCATGAATGCTTGTGATTCATATAGTTGAGCATAGGGGTACCTGCCGCTCATCATTGGCACCATTTCTAGGGATGGTGGTAGTTATCTAAGATTACTTTTATCAAAAAAATCATTGTAAAAGTATTAACAATTTATCTTTTAGAAAACATTAATATTTTATGTCACACACATTATCAGACAAAACCATGTCTTCTTCGCATAGGACCAATAATGCATCATATGATTATAACACTCATAGGAGAAATGATAGGATATATACTAAAGAGAATTTGAGTGAACAACCTCAAGCAAGGGTTTCCTATGCTCATTTATACCCTTACTACACTTAAAGGCTACATTCAACTAATGGAGACAATTCTAGAGGAGATGAAGTAAGTCCTAGAAAAAGGAGGACCTCAAGGACTAGGACCTTCTCGAAACTTCAAAAAGATAAATCAAGGGACTATAGGGGAACATATATAAGCCATGGTGATTCTCCCAGTTCCCCATCTTCCTCTTCCTCTTCAATGTCTAATTCTAATGAAGATGAACATAGGTATAGAGACAGAGATATACTAAGGGGTCAAGATGAAGATAAAAATAGAAATAGATGAGATCATCAAAGTGAGCATAGATGATATCATCATAATTAGATTAATAGAAATAGAAACCATCACCACGACATGTCTGATGATGATGTACCCTTGTTGGCTACTAGGAGCATGATGCAGATAACGAAGGCAGTTAGAATATCCGACAGGCATCAAAGAGAAAGTTTCATTAAAAGGCTTGATATGAATAACATTCCTAAACCTGTGAGAGGCTATAACTCTAATCCACAACATCACTTACAAGCCTTCCATGATGCCTTCACCTTGTAGAATATCAAGAGTGAGTGAAAAAAGCTTAAGCTCTTCCTAGAATACTAGTTAATGAAGTTGAAAGTTGATATAGATCATTGGAACTAGATTCAATCCATCGATGATCCACAATGTTGGAACTCTTCAATAATAAATACCATACCTATGTGAGAGTGTCCAACCTAAGAAAACAAATCCAAGGATGGAGGTAAGAAAAACATGAATCCTTGGACATGGCCTTGGATAGATACTATGTACTACTACATAGATGTCCAGGTCATGATTACTCTCAAAAAAGAGTAGCTTTTCCACATCATAGATGAACTTCATAACCAAACGAGAGAGACCCTTGGGATTTATGCACAAGGTTGATTGTTCAAATTGAAAGCCCATTAAATACAAAGGCTAATTGAGTGATTGGAAAAAGAATAATGAGAGCTATGTAAACTAGCAAATGTAGAGGAATTGGGACACAACTCTTCAAAACAAGGGGATCCATATCTATGATAAGGAAAAAGAGATAGCTCTTAATGAGGTGATTTCACAATAGACCTTGCCAATACAAAATTCTATCCCTGAGCTTGAAGTAAGAATAAATAAGATGTGGGAGTTGATAAATGACCAAGTTATCACCTATGTGAAAACCAT
This sequence comes from Gnetum montanum, assembly GCA_015680685.1. Taxonomy (NCBI): domain Eukaryota; kingdom Viridiplantae; phylum Streptophyta; class Gnetopsida; order Gnetales; family Gnetaceae; genus Gnetum; species Gnetum montanum. The sequence continues at coordinate 235,681 of MNCI01001898.1, forward strand.
AGAGGAGAGAGGAATGCAACAAGAATATACGGAGCATAGCAAGAAGAGGAAAAAGAACAAAGAAAAAGGTAGGAAGACTTATTGAAGAAAAGGGAAAATAGCTATAGGAGAAGAGGTTATAAACTCAACCATAGAAGAGGATGATGGATGTGACATCTACCTATGTGATCATCCAAAGGGCTATTCCCTAGTCATGTTACATATGCATGAGTATTGAGCTTTTACTTTGAATCCCAAGTTCGTACAAAAGAAAATGCCTAGGAAATTAGCTTATTCACAAGGTAATTATAGACAATCCTACAACCAACCATACTATCCTAATGGGACTTCTTATCAGCCTCAAAACCACTATCAACTGTAGTGGAAAAACCCATAGTCATGGGGGATGTCATCAATAAACCAACAATATGCTTATTGTCAGCCAGAGTCATATGACTACTATGTTCAACAACCTGTTTCTCCAAATGGTTCTACTTTCTCTACTTTGAAACACTACTATGACTCTCCCAAATATCATTAGCCCATAGCATCTCCTATGGAATCACCATCTCAGACCTCTTATCCTCTGCGACATCCTCAATATTCTCATGCTTCCCTCCACCATATGTCACCATCAACAACACATGAAAGATTGGCATCACAACATCAATGGAAGAATGCCAATTGTGCTGTGAACATACACATAAATGATAATTCTAGTAGATCTAAACCACAGTCTCAAAAATGTCCTTTTTTTAGGAAATTTTCCACAAGTGGGCACAAAACTCATAGATCTACTGGCTCATCAAAACTAGCATAAGGCTAGCCGAGTGCAACACCCTTCCTCACCAAAACAATGTCTCCCAATCCTATGCAAGAGCTAACATCCATTACCACTCTAATGCAAAACATAATAAATGAACCTATCACTATGGACAAACAAGCAATTCCATGTATTACTACTAAAAAATAAGAGTGGAGTTGTGGACTAACCTTCTAGAATGTCAACACAAGCATTACAAAAATCCAAAAATGTGAAAAATAAACATGTGTGAAAGAAAGAGTAGGAGCCACAAAACCAAGAGAAACCCTATGGCCACTAACTTAGAACCAAAAATTATCTAAAACATGCATGGAAACATCTAAACCACTTACTAATTCCCAATCTAAGAAAATGACTCCAACTAAAAACCTTAAATGAAACTAATAAATCATAATCATGCACCAAAAGGGAAAGAAAATAGGTACTTAATGATCAAAACTCAACTACCATCAAAATTACATGGGATAATAATCAAAAAGTTAAGTTAATAAAGATGGTAAGTGAACTACCTAGAGTGTATGATCTAGGGGATCTAGGAAAAAAAATTTGAACACTCACCCATGAATTCAGTCATGGGAGAGATGCCTTATCCTATTTCAGGAATTACTAAGTGCTTTTTCATTTCTTTTTGTTTTACAATTCTTTTTACTTTTCCTAATTCTTTGATGCAATTCTTCCCATTCTTTAATACTTTTCATTTCTTAAATTTTTTGACATTCTTTATCATTTTTCATTTTTTACACTTTTTCACAATTCTTACTATCTTCTCATTTCTTTTATACTTCATTTTAAACCCTTTGTAAATAATTTTGAATACTAATAAGATACATTGAATAAAGAAAAGATGTAGTTCAATNTATACAAATTACAAATAAATGGCACAAAATAAGTTTATAGGGGTCCTACTAGAAAGACATGTTACCCATACCTAAAGGTAGGTGGCTTCTCAGAAATGTAAAAATAAAAATATAGTGCCATGAATACACTCCTCCCTTGGACAATACACTAAGTGACAATACTCCTTGCAACATTGATGGTCTCACAATTGTGATTCCAAGAGATGAAATGATGAAATGTCACTGAAATGTGGTCTAGACTTGGTTTGAATATTAGACAGAAAGGCTAGTGATTACTTTAACCATTAATAAAACATAAGAATTCATTATGCCTATGTTAAGACACCTCACATCCTAATTTCTGCAATCCCTTCTAAACCCATTTCACCTCACTATTTAAATAATCATAACTTATGATTTTATGTAACATAGAGTTATTTTCCAATTTAGTGGTACTAACATGTATGTTTTTCTAAATAGGTATGTGTTACATTCAACTCCTTAAGTGCCTAAGGACACTTTTAAGCATGGTTATACAAGGGCACTAAGGGCTGGAGCCTACTTTGTGAAGGATCCACTTGTATAACTCTTGTATTTCATACTTACCAAGCAATTCCACATCATCTTATGCCTTCCAACACATCTAATAAACTTCCCATATCATCTAATAATCTATCCATACATCAGACATGCATTATCCATTTGTAAACTTTCGTTGCTCAAGATTCCTTCTTCATGAACCTTGAATGCTAAATTGTTGAAAACTATGCATCACTCATGGCCCATGATCCTCAAGCATTACCTCTTCCAAACATTCCATCTAACTCATTTTTTCTAGACATTCTAGAAATTTAACTTTTTAATGGTGACATTGTAGTTACAATGTCGTAGGCACCTACAATGTCATGCACATAAAAATAGTAGATATACATGTAGGAGTTAGTGAATTTTTTTATTTCTCTCATTTGTAGCAAGAGAAGTTTTTACAGTTTTTTCCTTACCCCTCTTACACACTAGCTTCCAAAGGCCATAACTTCACACTCATAGCTCTAATTTCCAACATTCTTAAATCTTGCTAATCCCAAAGTGCTCAACTTAGTCATGGGAGGTGCATTGCAAGATATAAGTATATGGAAATTTGAAAATTTGAGCCAAACATCCTTAACCTTAGAAGATATTATAAAAGGTAAGTATAAAGAGATAATAAGAATCTTAAACTTAATCAATCAAAATAAGGCCAAAAAGATTTAGATAATACTCCTAATAGACCATATCAACTATTTTAGGCCATAGTAAGCAAGGAAAACAATAGAAGGTCATAAGATCAAAAATTTGAAAATTTAAGCCAAAAATCCTTAACACCAAAAGATATTATAAAAGGTAAGTATAAAGAGATAATAAGAATCTTAAAGTTAATTAATCAAACTACGGCTAGAAAGATTTAGATAATTCTCCTAATAGACCATATCAACTATTTTAGGCCATAATAAGCAAGGAAAACAATAGAAGGTCATAAGTAACTAAAAGATATAACACCTAAGGGGTTCCTTTTTGAAAATTTTTTGAACTCTACAATCATAATAAGATAAGAACTTTATATAATGAAGGGTATGAGCAAAGTAAAGAACTATTAAGAATTAATAGGAACACCCTACTAATTTCAAATCCTTGTTTCTTGCAAATGATCCTGAAGAGGATACCAAAAGGAGAACCTTCACAACATGGGAGCAAAAGAGCAAGAGGTCATGGGAGAGGCCAAGCAGGGAAATAAACCCCACAAGTAGAACATGCAGAGGAGGCTCAATCATATAGCATTCATTAAGAAACTCCTGCTATAGAGCACTTAGCCCAAGGAGAGGAAGAAATTCCACAAGAACCTAAACAAGGACGATGCCTCATGTTATCACCAAATTGCCTCCATGTCACCTAAGAAGATCAATCATGTCTATGATCACTATGGAACTAAATTTTAGTCCCTTTATGGAATTTTCTCCAAACGTAGTGAAGACACAACTCCAAGAATCTTCATTATGGCCCACACTAACCAACAACAGTGAATGGTACTCAGGAGAAATGTACCAATTTTGGTAAAATAAATAGGTTGATGCAATAGTTAAAATTGAGGGAGTCTTTATGCCATACTCAGTAGAGGGAGAAAATGGAAAATAAGACAATGATAAAAGAGGAAAAACTTCAAGCACTCCTTAACAAATATCAATTTCAAAATCCTAATAATAAATGGAAAAAGCATATGGAAGAGCCACCACTGCCTAAAATACGAACTACATCAAGCCACTTCAAATTTTGTTTTTGTTTTGTCATGTAACTGTGTCATTTGTGTACATACTACTACAACACTCAAAATTAGTCAGTATTTAGCATCAGCTAATAATCCCATCATTCCCAATTTTTTGTAAGGAAAGCTTGGTCCTATCCTATTACCCTGAGGATGAGTTTTTACTTGGTCACGGGGGTATGATGAGGCATTGGTTGGCTACGTCAACATAGCTGTGTTAAGGTAGATACATCGATGCAACCATGTTGAGGCAAATGCCTAGATGCATATGTTTGCAAAAAAGTTAATTTTTTGTCCACCAATGATATTGTAGTTACAATATTGTATCTACAATGTCATAGATTCAATATCATATCTCATGATACATTATCATATAAATGATATCAAGGGATGTGTGCCTACCTATAAATACAATACTTGGATGTCCAATCCAAAGAATTTTCATTCCATCCTTAGGTAGATTCTTGCAATTTTATTTCATAGTTTTAGCAATAGGATGAATGCTCGTAGTGTGGTGTTGAGTAGTTGTATGGAATCTTTATTCGAGTGAAGTGTGCGTGGACATAGATCAGGTTCAGAAATAAAGATTGAGATTGCTTTTCATCATTGCAGCATCCACTTAGTTTTTACTATTTTGCTTAGCATAGCTTTTACTGTTTTATTAGTTTAATCAATTACATGCCCATGTACTTTACTTTCTTATTCATTAGTAAAGTGGAATAAGTACAACTAGTTTCAAGCATTTAAGTGTAATCATTTGGTAATCCTAGTAGTGTTATAGCTTGGTTCACCTAGTAGCATAATTCTTGGTAATCCAATAATGGTTACATGATCCCAAGACATGTATAGTAAATCAAGACTAGATACTCATCACTCTAGGCTAGCATTCTGCAATCAATGCTTAACAATCTAGATATCACAACTAGTCCCATCCATTGAATTTGATCAGATCAAGTGTGAATGCTTGTAATTCATATGGTTGGGCATAGGGATACCTACCACTCATTAGGAATGAATCCCATATTTCCCATGGAAGTGCTAAAAGAGCCAAGGAGGTACACATAGAGGCTAACGGTGCATCCAAGGCAAATTTAGAAAGGCTACTAGTTGAAGAAATAGTTCCTATTGTTGAGCAACCAGCAAGGAAGAAGATCTTCCTTAAATTTGGCAAGATACATCATACTATTTCAGGTATGTTTTATTTGTATTATTGGTTTAATTTTATTTTTTATCTCATCTTGCATATTTTTTATGTTGTTATATGATTATGTTATACTTATTATTTTATTTAGACAAAATTTTCTACCTCATCCTACATTTTACCTTTGCCATTCTTTTGAGAAAGAAACAAGAAATGGTAGCCTAGGCAATAGTAGAGGTGGAACAAAAATGCCAAGAAGAGGAAGCACTACGATAGTAGAATGAGGATGAAAGGGTAGCTAATCAAGCATTAGATGCCCTAGATGCCATATTTGAAGATTCAACATTTAATGATGAACCTCCTATTGACATCCCAAATGGTCCTCCAAGTACTTATGCATTTTAGTTTATGGTTAAATTTTATTTTAATTTTTAAATTTTTGTGTTAATCATGTTGATGGTTACACTTATTTTAATGCTTTAGTCTCTTCTATAGGCATCCACCTTTATGTTTCATTTGAAACCTTAGGTTGAGGTTCTAGACAAGAACAAATTTATATAGGGCATGTTAGAAGATATGATTAATAGATTGCAATAGATAGTTTTCAATATTGGTAAGAACAATAGCATACTTTGCCTTAAGTTATCTTGATGTTTTTTTATGGCTTTTTATGTTTTATGCCTACATGGTTTTAGTAGTTCAAGGTGTTTTTTCTTACTATTTTATGTGTATATTTTTATTATGGATTTTATAGTGTCCAAAGTTAGATGGAATCCTGAGAGTGATGTTGAGCTTGATGAGTTGTCTACATTGCCACCTAATGTGGAAAATGTTCCATGAAGGTTGTACAAGGGGGATACTGAATGTGCCCTCTCATGTGCTAGGAATTCTTGGAAGTGCCAATGCTTTAATTAATTTCTATAAGAAAGAGTTATGGCCTTGGAGAAAAAAAATAGGTAATAGGTAGCTAAGATCAAACACCTTAGAGATCGTAAGGATTTTATAGAGGCTTATGTAGCCAATAGAGACTCCTTGCACACTAAGGAGATTGAGTGGTCATGCTACTTGAGTACCATCCATGTCATGGTTGCTCTAACCAGGAGCAATGTAGAAAAGGACATACAAATGAATATACTGGTTCATAAGATTAGAGACTAGTGGGACTACTATGCTTGGGTCCATTAGTGGGACAAGAAAAAAAAGGTCACAAGTGCAAGTACAAGGAAAAAAAGGAGAGCTATGTCAAGTGGATACAGGAGGAGGCTATGAAGATCCGAATGCTTGAGATAACTATGTAGGGAATCAATGTAGAGGATGCCTTCAAGCTGGTTGAAGGCTCTCTAGTAGTGTTTGATTTTCCTATTGTTCAAATTACCATTTCTTTCAAACAGGCTAACACTACCTCTTACTGGTGTAAACCTTGGGAAGATAGACTAGAAAAATATGAATGAAGAGTAGATTATTCATTAGTTGAAGGCTAGTCTTCTACACTTTCATCCAAAAGACCTTGCACCAAAATATTTTTTTAGTTCATTTTGTATCATGTTTTTTTCTATGTTTTTTTTATGCTTATGTTTAGGCTATACTAGTTACTAATTAATTTTTTGTTTCATATTTTATTTTTATTATTATGGTGTAGGTACTAGGTGATGGCAGTGGCCCTAGTGGTCATGATGGTGACAATGTTCCTTCTCCTCCTCCAATGTTGCCTTAGGCATACTAGTCTTTTAATGTTTTTGGTTATCTTAGTTATGGTGTTGATGTCAATTTTTCTTCGCTATTCATAGTAATTGTACACTATGAGATAGTTTATCATTGTTTATTTTATTATTGCATATTGCAACCATGGCTGTTAGACTTTCATTTTTTTTTTATTTTTTTGGTTATCATTGTTAACTAAAGTTTTGTCACACTACATGAATATGACTATTGGACATGGACATGTTGGTTATAATATTTTTAGTTTTGCATATTTTATATATTTTTTTAAGTATTTTTATTTTTATGCATTTTCATGTATTTTATGTTTTATTCATATAAGAAGGATACATTGGTTAAAGTATAAGGCTAAAAGGCAACCATTTGTAGTAATGTGCAAATCATAAATTAATCAAGCAAACAAAGTGTAAAATATGTTGTAATGGTTATAATAGTGGCACTAAAAGAGACTACAATGCATTGCCAATTTAAAATGTTTATAGATTTTTTATAGATTTTTATGTTTTAAAATGTTTATGGTATTTTCATGGTTTTTTTTACAAAATAAAAGCATAAAATATAAATTGTAAAAGAACATAAATTAAAAGAAAAATTTTGTGCAAATGTGTTCAAGCAAGCTAATTAGCTGTAACAAGGCTAAAACAAGATAACGTAAGGTAAAACAAAAATCATACATGTTAACAAAAGATTAAAACTAGGCTACAAGATAAAAATAACAAGAAAAGGCCAAATGGTTCTCAACATAGGGACAAGCAAGTAGGAGATGTACTCAATCATGCAGTTGTTTCCTATTCTTCAAAAGATCAGGAAAAGTATATGGTCTCCATTGTATAATCCTATACTCCATGTTTCCTTCAGTAATAACGTTGAATGTGAGTTCTTCCCATGATGCATTTATGGTTTGGTTATTTCTGGTTTCAGCTTGGTCTACCTTATTGAGCCTCTCAACTTTGCTTTTAATAGTAGGATTTTATTCTTGAAACTCCATTTTGGACCTTTACTTCATGTCAACATTATTGACTACCAAGGGAACCCCACTATCTTATTAAATGATTATTTCTTCTCTCTCATAAGGTAGGTGAATTTCTTGATGGATGGGGAAGGAAACTACTCGGAATTGAGCTAACTAGGGCCTCCCCATGATGAGATTAAATCCTAGTGTCTCTTCCACCACCAAGAAGTTGTTAGATGAGGGAAATTATTCCCCGCTATGAAGTCTAATAAGATGAAATCCTTTACTACTACTCATGATCTGTTGAAGTATTTAAGAGTAGAGGTAGGAGTACCTTGCATGTGCTCTACTAGGCCTAACTGTTCAACAATGGTAAAAGGTATCACATTGGTTGCTACCCCATCATCAACATGCACCTTATGTATTTTATATTGCCCAACCCTTATCGTTATGAAGATGGTTATGAAGAGAGGGGCCCTTGTTATCTCTTCATCCTGAGGGTTGGTCTTAACTTCACTATTGCAAAACACTAGTGTAGTTGACTTCATTTCTTCCCCAAGTGAAGGTGGCACCATTACCATGTGGATGGATTCTTTGCTAGTAGGAATATCCTCACTAATGAAAATTGAAGTCAACATTGTTACTAAGGCTTCATGGTAATCAAAGGAGGTCATCACAAGGTCGTAAAAGCTCAACAAAGTGTTTACTTTTTTAAAGATAATTTCAGCTATTTCATCGCATTGAGGAAGTCCTTGTCATTGGCTATTGTTTTTTAATTTTTATTGATCTTGACTTTCTCCATCCTACCAAGGATCTACACTTCATGCTTTAAGGTTTTTGATTTGGCCCCCTTCCCCTTCTCTTGTTATTTGTGGTCCTCCCTAGGCTAACTAATCAAAGCAATTTGAGTGTTGGAGCTTATGGGAATGGCTAAAATAGGTGTGGGCTTCGACGGTCCCACTTCCTTTCATGCTTTCATTTGCTTATTATCGTTGGCCTTAGGCCTAGGGGCATGCTTCTTGCATTTCTTGGTACAAAATTTCCTATTGTTAGGCTACAAAGAAGTTGTTGAGTTGTTCACTACAGAAGGATATTGATCAGCTTGGGTTATAGGCTTGGCATTAGTCAAAAGGGGCACTTTGATGACAAAAGGTTCTTTGGGAGGTGCCAGTGATGGTATCCTTATGACAAAATAATTCCTTGATCTAAATGAAGTTGAAGGATCATTTTCATCATGAGGAGGTACCCAAATTATCAATGGCTCCCTAGCAAGTCTTGGGCCATTACTAATGTTGAATGCTGCTATGGTATAAGGGTTGTTATTTGCATTCACTGGGTCCTTGTACATGTACATGGATTGGTTTTGGAACTTGACTAGGTTGGAGACATCTAACACTAACTCTCCATTGTCTATCATCTTTTGTAAGTCATCCTTTAATGCTAAGAAGAAATCGGTGTCATGACTAGGAAATTGATGATAGTGGAAAAATTAATAAAGTTTGAAATACTTTGGTACAAGTGGATCATTCTTGGTTGCCAAGGTGGGATCCTTAGCAATTCCACATAATCCATCATGCCTCTTGTGGGCATTCTCAATCATTTTCTTATATTGGATTCAACCACTCCTGAGTAATTGGTTAAGGATCTTGGATTGTTTCAAAGGAAACTTAGCGTATTTTGACCAAACTTTTCTCTCAAAGTTAGGCTTATATTGGTTTGAGTTAGAGGCCCCCAATGTTGATGATTGGTTGGTTGTGGTAAGGGCCTTAGGTTTATTTGTTTTAGGCCCTTCAATAGTTTTGTTTTCCTTGGCAACAATAGCCATGGTTACATGGTTCTGCTTCTCCCTATCCTTATCCTTCCTTGTGTGCTATTTTTTTTATGCTACATATCTAGAGTCATGGCTAGCTTTTGCAGCATTCTCTATATTCTTTGTTTGTGAGAAAGCCTGGCTAAGGGACTACAAGTCTAAATAATATAGTTTAGACTTAATGAAATTATTAAATGCTCCCTTGAAAATGGCCAAAATATGGATTTTAGCTATTAGCTTGGGAATTTCATTAAGTAAAGCATTCCATCATTGAATGAACCTCTAGATAGGTTCAAGAGGCTCTTGGTTGATTTTCTTCAATTGATCAAGGATGGTATTGGGTTTTAAGTTATACTTAAAAAGTTTCAAGAATTGTGAATTCAAATCCTCTAATGAGGTAATAGATCTCTAGGCAATGCATGGTACCAGTCCAAGGCTTTTCTAGTGAGGGATATAGGGAAGATATGCATGATGGTGTGAGGCCAAGCTTGTAGCAGCAAGCAGTTAGAGTGGAAGGTGGTGAGGTGTACATTGAGATCACCCTCACTATTGTATTTGGCTAACTATGTAATTAGAATGCCTAAAGGAAGAGTGATCTAGGGGATAGTCAAGCTAATGGGATCATCTTGGTAGAAGTTCATTATCTTGACCATCTATGTGGTAGAGGCCTTGAGCTCACGTAGCTCTTCGGTGAGGTCTTGGATCATCTAGAAGGCCTGATCTACGCCTTGGGAAACTCTGGTGAATTGTGGGTTCTATAAAAATGATGGAAAAGAAAGTTGGAAGGCTTTTGATCATGTGATGGATAATGGTAGGGATGGAAGAGGCTGGGTGATCATGGTCATAGGGGAATTTGAATAATGAAAAAGAATTTTTCACTAGTACTTGAGGGAGGAAGGGGGGAAATGAGGTATGAGATTCATGAGTACCTTGGGGTCCCACTAAGGGATCCACTGGGATAGATGAGGAATGGGACATAGTGAACACCATAAGGGATGGCTACATGGAGTACGGCTGTGCTGTAAAAGGATGGATTAGAAGACAAAGGTTGATTGAGGCATAGGTTATGCCTAGTGTGTGATGATGATGGCTGTTGACTCAAATGTGGAAGGATAGGCATGGGGAGAAGAAGGTTGGTAAACTTGTCCCATAGATGATGTTAGAGACACAAAGCTATAAGTAGTTGCTTGGAGAGCCGATTATTAGAAAAGGCTCCCAATAAAGGTGTCTAGCTTTGGCTCAGTCTCAAACTCATCTGAATCTTCTTGGTGACCCTCCAAGCTAATGTCTTCATTAAACTCATCAACATCTATCAGTTGTGTGAGCATATGAGCATAGAAATCAAAAAGGTGAATTGTGTCATATAGTGATGGAATGTATTCCTTTCCATTCCTACATATGATTTCAAACCAATGCTTAGCATCAAATTTGAAATGAGGTATTAGCAAACCAACCTGTGTCTTAGAGTAGAGAAAATTATAGAATTCCTCATTAATGACTATGAAATCTAGGTTTTTGACCCTTAGCCTAAGTAATTGTCTTCATTCTATGACTATGGGATCTTTTGGATCATAGACATCAGCTACATCGTGGTTGGAGGCCATGTATGTAAGGTTCAATGGCAATATAGTTGATTCGCTAAAAGACATTAGTTAGGTATTTAATTGGATTTTGAGTTAATAGTTTTAGCAGATGAAACTGCCTAGCATATAAATAGCTTTAGCTATGGAATGATATGAATACTACAACTATTGGTGTTGTACACTACATTGGTAAGAATCAATTGATTAATTTTATTTTTTTTGGTTTTGAAATGTAGTGAGCAAGGGTTGCACTACAACTAGTTGTTGGAAAAATTTATTATAAAAATGTTATGGGTTAGCTTCTAGTTTTTATGTTGGGTTTCACCTTAACTTACCTACACTAAAAAATTTGCTGCACTCGTGAAAAAAATATGTTGTTTTTCCAACAATAAATATGATCGGTATTCCAATAATGAATATGCTGGGTTTAGAAAAAGTAAGTTGGTTTTTCTTGTAGAAAATACATTGGGATTCTCTTGAAAAATATGCTAGTATTTTCCTTGGAAAATACGCTGGTATTTTCCCAAAAATATGATAGGCTTTCTCCTATAAGAAAAATACATTAGGTGGGCCAAAATACACTAGGCATGTATGAAAAGTCCAATGGAAAAATTTCAAAAACTGTAGGTGATGGTGTGAGAAATACACTGGCCTCTAGGAAAACCCAAGGTAGGTTTTAGAGACTAAAAATTGTAGGTTTTTTTTTTCTTTTGAGAAATATACTAGGCTTTAGAAAGTATAGTAGTTTTTGGGAAATTTGCAAATCACACAACCTGTTATAATTCAAATGTTGATTTCAAAGTTGTAGAGGAATAAATGGCTATGCTAGTTTTTGGAAGATTTTCACAACAAAATATAAATTTTTATGCTAATAAATATAAAATTTTATGAGAAGGTGGAGCATGATTGGATGAAGAATTTGGGTAGAGTCCTTTCTTCTAATGCCAAAAACTATAATGCTTGAAAAACTTTGATGAGACGCGATTCCCATGAGCCGTGATATCGCGTATGCGATATCACAGTCACCACGATATCACATCCCATGTGATATCGCGTACGCAATATCGCGTCATCCCCTACGATATTACATATGCGATATCGCGGTCCGCTGCCAAATCTATACAGAAGAGGCGACACTCCCCTTATTTCCCATCCTAGGCTAGAAGTAGGGAAACTCTGGCAGATTGTTCACTCTAGAGATAGAATATTTTCTGTATGCCCGCAGTAGGAGTCCCCGAGTGAACAGATCTTTATTCAAGCAACATTATACCTGAATGCAAGTTTTGTATGGTGATAAAGATGAGCTTTATGGACAAACCTTGCAGTGCATGGAATAGGATTTATTACTTGTTATTTATTACCTGTTTTTTATTACCCTATAGTAGCATGGCATGAGTACGACTTGATTACGAGTATTTACGAATGTGTACGGCTAATCAAGGAATCGGCTGCTCATCTCAATTAGATTCTCTCATCCTCAACTCCTAGAATGTGGGATAAGTATGACTTGGTTACGAGCATTCAAGGATGTGTACGGATAGCCAAGGAACAGATTCTTATCACGTTTAGGCTAGTTAAATGCCTCAGTACGACCACTTCGAGCACGTGCATTACGCATGGTGATCCTAATAACAATTAGCATTTGGTAGCCGTGGTTGCATAGTTCAGGGTGTGTACGGTAAGTGGGAACGAATGCTTGTACCACCTGAAATCGTCGATCTCTGGCTAGAAGGAAGCAGAGACCATGGGAATCACAGGGCAAGCATAGAAGACCCTGCCTTCACCTGAGAGCGAGCTGGAATGCATGAAGGTAGAGTACCTTGGGTGGTCCGCACGTGGATCAGACAAGGATTTCCCCGAATGTACACCGAAGTGCTATACACTAGGTTATATGTAAACGGTGTAACGGGCGTAAACAGAGCGTAAACAATGTAAACGATGCAAACAGAGCATAAACGTAAACAGACGTAAACAGAATACGTATAACAATTAATGCAAATGGTGAACGATTATGGGAATAAAATGTAACAATGGCATTACAGAATGAGAGTACAATGCACCGATCTAACGCAGTTGTGAATGGAACACAAGGTGGACGAAAAACCCCGGTGGATGCGAGGATGACTGTGGCTGGGTCACACTGTAAGCACAGCGTAGAGGCTGTCTGCTCAGCATACAGGGTTGTCCAGCGTAAGGGGTTTTGTGCTCTGGTTCTCAGTGTAATTTCTCTTTGCTATGCTCCAGGATTTTTGCCAGCCGCCTAGATCAAGTGGGAAGTTGGGGCTTTTATACCGGTTGTTACGCTAGACTCAGGTTGGGCGACACGTGGCGCGTTGACCGGGTGCATAAGATTTACAAATATACAGTATATTACATCTGCTGGGCGTCTATGCTGCATCAGGCAGGCGTAGACGCTGGGCATATACACTGGATGTGCTGGGCGTAGATGCTGTGGACACTGGGCGTATACGCTGAACATATACGCTGACAATGGCTGGGCGTATACACTGATGGCTACTGGACGTATACGCTGGGGCGCATACGCTGATGGTTGCCGACTTGCTTCAATCCTTACTCTTCAATGTTGTGCTCATGCTGTCTTTGGAGAGTTCATCGCTAGGCGTACACGTCTGTTGCAGTGCCTGATCAGTATACATGTGAGGTGTGTACACCGGGCATATACGCTGAGAATGCCGAGCGTATACGCCGGGCGTGTACACTGGGCGTATACGTTGTGGGTGTGATCTCGGGTGTATACGCTAGGCGTATACACTGCCACTGTATACTTAGCGACAATTAGGTATTTTGATCCCTAAAGTTGCAATGTGTGACACCAAATGTAGTCGAGGTCGTCTGTGGGTCCCAGGGACCTGCTTCTTGTTGGACAAGTACCAAGCTTGAAATTTTGTGGTGTTTCAATGCTAACGTTAGTTAATTTAATCTTAGTCCTTAGTTAGATTTAATTAGCTTTCTCAACCCTTCACCTCAATAGCATAGGAGGAAAACACATAAAAGACTATAAAAATCATATACCTCAGACTTACTTAACCATACACCGTGACAACTACAAGTAAGTCTAGGAAGACAATGAATGATTAACCCTAAGTGTTCCATGGGGCGTGTAGGCATTTAGTCTATGGATTTTGACTAGATCACGCATGCTACACTCATTTCATATAGTTGAGTGTAGGGGTACCTCGCCACTCATCATTGGCGCCATTGCCGGGGACTAAGTGTTTGTGCACTAAATAGAACATAAAGGATATCACTCACATCGTTGGGAGCCTTAACAAACCTTCGGGTTAATCAAAAGAAAAAATTTATATAATGGTGAATTAGCACACCGATAAAAATGTCTTCTTCTCATAAGAACAACTCACCACCTAAGGACCATACACAAGATAGTCAACAACATAAAACACATAGCTGAAATTAGCCAAGGCCTAAATAATACAAGATAGTTTATACCCATTCCGATGAGTATATTCCAGACTTCACCTTTATCCTCCATCAAGAAGAACAGCTGTGATAGAGAGATTTGCAAGGTAACATTGTGTTATCCCTAGATCGATCAGTCTCTTGCATGCTTTTCCATGCCTTGGCACAGATAGGCATAACTAAATTATATGCTAAATACGTTGCGGAATATTTTGACATGAGGGATTATTATCCCATAGATGCCCAACGTATGAGGGACTTAAGGCAAGAGAGTCAACATACTTTTCTGAAGGGCAAAGCCCCGCACATCCTTAGCGAAATAGGAGATGAGGAACCCCTTATCACGAGTTCTTTAACAAATGATGTTTCCCCTCCTAATGATGGTAAGGAGGTTGGGTATCAAAATCTACGATCAATGATACATAACCATGGTTCTGATGCCTGTGAACACCAACTATTCATAGAGGGAACAACCACTCATGCTAAGGATGAGCACTTAGATCGTCATCATGATCGGGGCCGTAGCAACAGAAGAGAAGGCAAGAAACATCATCATGGCGATGGTTCCCCTTCTTCTTCTCATTCATCCCATCACTCACCCTCTCCTTCCACATCTGGGTGTAGCCATCATGAACATAAAGATGAGGATAAAGGTAAGAAGGATGAAAGACCTCGACAGGAAAGTCGAGAGAGAGGACAAGGGCAAGGATGCAGGAAGAGTAGGAAACAACGTAGACATCACAGGCGTCATGAAAGAGATGACCATGATGAGCCCCTACTCACAACCTGATGTATGCTTGACATAACGGAGGCAGTTAGGATTCTCACAAGGCATTTAAAAAATAGTCAGATCAAATGTTTAGACATGAACAACATCCCACTATTTGAAGGGGGATACAATGCAGATTCGCAAACTTATTTACAAGAATTTCATGATGCCTGCGCCTTGTAGAATATAGAAAATGAGTGGCAAAAAACTTAAGTTGTTCCCAAGGACACTCACCAAAGAAGCAAAGAGCCAGTACTCGTCCCTAGAACCAAAAACCATCAGGAGGTGGAGTACGATGCTAGAATTTTTCAACGAAAATTATCAAACGTACTCTAGAGTGTCCAATTTGCGTAAGCAAATCCAAGGTTGGAAGCAAGGTATATATGAACCCTTGGATGCTTCCATGGCCTACTACTACACATTGTTACATCATTGCCTGGGTCATGGGTATGCTCAGTGGGATCAACTTTGCCACATCGTGGATGGGCTAAGGCATGAAACTAGAAGAATCCTTGGGATTTATGCCCAAGGGAGACTCTCACAACTTAGAGCCCATGAAGTTCATCGTTTGTTGGAACAAGTAGCAAAAGAAGAAGGTGAGCTACGAAAATGGAAAAGTGCAGAAGAGTACAATCGTGATCCCTCTCTTCAAAAGAAGGGAGTGAAACTTTGTGATGAAGAGGATGAGTCACCAATCAAAGACTTGATGAATAGAAAGACATTGCTGCTTCAAAAGTTGACAACAGAAATAGCGGCTAAGGTAGATGACGTATGGATTTCCTTAGACTCTAAAATTGAAACTGTCTTAAAAATTGTAGAAGAGTCTAAGGTAGAACAAATTAGTGACAAAGGTAAGAAAAAGTGGAGAGATTTAAGCCCTACACATAACAAGGGTAAGGGGAAAATCACTAACTCCGATGTGCCTATGGACTCTGACATAGATGATGATGATGGATGTGAGCTCTGCCACTATGACCATCCTAAGGGATGTTGCCCCATCATCTCACATCTACAGGAGTCTGGGGTGTATGCACTTAATCCAAGACTCAACCAACGGCAAACACCCTGAAGGTTACCTTATCCACAAGGTAACCCAAGGCAGTTCCACCAACCACTAACGTATTATCCAAGTGGAACTCCACCA
>MNCI01001898.1:252922-293686 GCA_015680685.1 Gnetum montanum
GGAGAAGTTGCACACTTCTTAGAAATTCAAACAAGCACTCATTATTTTGGATCTCTCCCTTACAACTCANACTTGAAGGAGCAACCAAATATGCATGGAACGAAGTGAGGAAACCCACGTCCATAACGAAAGCATATATACATTGGAATATGAGCGTCGCCAACTTCCACCCCTTAATCTAAGATCATCAATTAGGAGAAGTTGCACACTTCTTAGAAATTCAAACAAGCACTCATTATTTTGGATCTCTCCCTTACAACTCATTTATGGGGGAGATGGCCACCTTTGCTAATCATATGGGGCCCTCAGTTATTTTTCGATTTTTGTTTTACACGTTTTTGTTTTACATGTTTTTGTCTTACACATTTTTGTTTTACAAATTTCTTTAACTTTTCTAGTTTTTGTTTTACAACATCGTTATACTTTTTCCATTTTGTGTGTGTGTGTGTGTGTGTGTGATCCACCATGTAAGTTTGTCATCCAATAAGTGTTCAGAATGATGGTATGAACTATTTTCATATTGATTGCTAGTGTTTGGTTTTTACCTTTAAGTCACAATGTTGATACTAAGGTATGTTTCTTTTAATATGGTAGGCAATGAGACCACTTCATCCATCCATCCACCAGTTTCTATGGTCTCTCTTGGCTTGGAAATGTACAATCCCCTTCTAATAAGAACTTAAACGAATCGGTGACTGGGTATTTCTCAAACTTAAGGAAGAACTCAAGGATTGAAAAGGGTGTGACTTTAAGGGAACTTGATGCTTTTGTGTTGGTCATTCTCTTGGGTGCTTGGATGTTTTTCTTCTTGATTTTTCTTGTTGTTCCGATGTTACCCAACTATCGAAAGTTGAGTCAATGAAAATAAAAAGTCTTTGCATGGTGTGGTTCTCAAGCATAAAAACACAAAACACAAAAAAAAACAAAGTTAGAATTCAAAGCACACCCCTTAGATGAATAAACTTGGGCTACAAGCACTGGTTATGGAACCAAAAGTGTTCCCTCTAACTAAGGCCCTTCTCGCTTCCCATTCCCTCCTTTGTTTTGTCGGAATGGTGGTGGCTCTTGGAGGATACATTCTTGTTACTTTAAGAGGATGGTTCAGCCGAATGCATTGATGCGAAGTCACTGGATGTGATTGGTTTGAGGCCGAAGTTGGAATGAGACTTGCCAAGTCACATTAATCATAAAACACACAAGGGGCTGTACACCACCTTATTCTTGGGATTCCATTTCATTTTCTTCTCTCCATCCTTCTCTCCATTGTTCACCTCATTGCTAGTTGTATCATTAGTGTATATATTTTGGTTAAGACTTTAACTCTTGTTTCAAATAACATTCCCGGAGCCTACGGACTCTTTGAATGTGGGTTTGTCAGGGCATTAAGGGCATGAGCTTGCTTTGGGGAGGACCCACTGACATTCCTATTTGGAGCATTAGTTAAATTCTTTCCCTTAACATTTTGCAATTAATTTTATTTTGTCCATTTCCATCTTGAAATCCATTTCATCGATGTCATAGTTATCCCTTTTTATCTATTTTTGTTACTCCTTTTCCTTCTCCATTCTAACGCTACCGGAGGTTCGCGATTAGTCATGGGGGTATAGGGCTCGATTTTTTTGATTTTCTCTTAGCCCTAAATTTTTCAATTCTTTCTAATCCCTACACCTTCAGTAGTCATTATTAAGATATCCCCAAATCCATATTAGCCATACCAAAACCTAGCCAATGGACTTACACCGAAGCAAGGTATCAATTACATGATGAGTCATTTACCCTTGCTAATTACAATTATGTTGTGTGTTCAGATGGCAACCATGCAACAATGGATCAAGAGCAAACACTTGGAATGGAATCGTGCTGGAAGTAGCTATGCAAGGAGCAAGATAGATGAAGCGCTTACCGACGAACAACGGAAGGCGCAATCTTGGCGTTGGCAGTAGCAACACTTCTTTCTCTCTCTTTCTTTCTTAGCTACCAACTAAGGCCTGGTGTCATTGTAATAAGGTGTTCACCCTTGTTGTCATGAACACCAGTTTTGTCAAGTCTTGTAATGATGGTCCATTCACATGTCATCCCATTAGTTCCATTCCCCTCAATAATTCCATACCTTCCTGATATTATTGTAAGGAACTCGAGGATGAGTTTTCATTCAATCATGGGGGTATGATGAGATGCGATTCACATGAGCCGCAATATCGCATACACGATATTGTGTCATCCCTTGCGATGTTGCATATGCGATATCACAGTCGCCGCCAAATCTATAAATAAGAGGCGGCACTTCCCTTATTTTCCATCCTAGGCTAGAAGTAGGGAAACTCTAGTAGATTGATCACTTCAGAGATAGAATATTTTCCATGTGCCCACAGTAGGAGTCCCCAAGTGAACGGATCTTTATTCGAGCAACATTGTACCTAAACGCAAGTTGTGTACAGCAATAAAGACGCTTTGTGGATAAACCTTGTAGTACATGGAATACGATTTATTACTTGTTATTTATTACCTGTTATTTCTTATACATTATTTATTACTCTGTAGTAGCGCGACATGAGTACGATTTGATTACGAACATTTACGAATGTGTACGGCTAATCAAGGAATCAGCTGCTCATCGCGATTAGATTCTTTCACCCTCAACTCCTAGAACACGGGATAAGTATGACTTGGTTACGAGCATTCAAGGATGTGTATGGATAGCCAAGGAATGGATGCTTATCATGTTTAGGCTAGTTAAGTGCCTCAGTACGACCACTTTGAGCACGTGCGTTACGTGTGGTGATCCCAGTAACGATTAGCGTTTGGTAGCTGTAGTTGCATAGTTCAGGGTGTGTACGGTAAGTGGGAATAGATGCTGACGCTAGTTAATTTAGACTTAGTCCTTAGTTAAAGTTAGTTAGCTTTCTCAACCCTTCACCTCAATAGCATAGGAGAAAAACACATAAAAGACTATAAAAATCATATACCTCAAACTTACTTAACCATACACCATGACAACTACAAGTAAGTCTGGGAAGACAATGAATGATTAACCCCAAGTGTTCCATGGGGCGTGTAGGCATTTAGTCTACGGAGTTTGATTGGATCATGCATGCTACGCTCGTTTTATATGGTTGAGTGTAGGGGTACCTCGCCACTCATCAAACTTGATGCTAGAAAACAAAAGATTTAAGAGTGGAACAGTTTAACTTTAGATCCCATGGCCCTTAAGAAAGGGATCCAAAGCACCATGGATAGTCTTGTTGATCATCCAGGGACTTACAATAGATAAAAATGATGTAAGTAAATTTAATTAAAAATGCAAATCTAGATCTAGAGAAATAAAAAATAAACTTGAGCTGCAAATTTTTATTAGAATAATAAATTGTCTATAGAAACAAAGTTTGGAAGGGTAAAATTTTATGTGCTTAGAAGCACAAAGAGTTGAATGGAAGATTCTTGAAGCCCAATGAAGTCAACAAAGTATGTCCTACAGTCAACTTCATTATCTAAACGTTCAAAGTTTTACTCCTAAAGCTCCTTGATGATCTCTCATCATTGGATCTATGTTGTTGGTGATGAGTTGGTTACAAGACTTCTAGTGAATCTCCATTGTTCTAAAAGCCTTTGATTTAACCTAATTGCAAATTTACCAAAAGTCCTTTCAATGTGATATTCTCTGTTCTTCAATCCTGTAGCTACCAGTAGTAAGCTCTTAATTTTGGGGGTTTCAAACCTTAAGGTTTCTAATAAAAATTTTTTCTTTCCCAAAGGGTTAATGAATACAATGATATTAAACCATTAATTTTTAAGAGTTTAACCCTTTCAACAACCTCTAGTGTGACTATAATCACTTATTAACATCAAAATACAAATAAAACTAATGATTAAAATTGATCAATTTAGCCATAATCATAACTTAGCCAAGTGTAACTTTCCTAACGAGAGAAGGCATCACCAATTATTTCACATTAGACAATTGCTAACTTGTGGTCATGTTGGAATTACAAATGACACCAAGACCCAAATTATTGTAGGAGGGAGGACCATCTCAACAAAGGAAGAAATGACCCAGAGCCAGAAGGCACCAGTAAGAGTAGACCTAGAAATAGGCAAAAGAAACCCATGCAACAAGACCTCATTGGGAAGAGCCTAAAGTGGAATTTGTTTGATAGATTCCTGAGGAAGAGGCTACACTAGAATAATCATAGAAAGGAGATGCACCAAGGCCTTTACCAAGACTTGAAGTCACATTGACACAAGCCTACCTTGACATAATCAGGCCCTATGATGTCCAACACTCAGTTCTCCAAGAACTAAACTTTGGACCATTCTTAGAGAATGATTTAGCAGAGGTAAAGGCACAGTTGCAAGCCTCTTCAATGTGGCCAATCATCACTTTTAGTGGGGAGTGGTACATGGAAGAGATGTAACTCTTCTAGAACAATAGAAGGGTAGGTTCCATTGTGAAGATCAAAGACATTCAAGTGTCCTACTTGGCTAAAGCCATCACGCAAGCTCTTGGGTTTCATAATTCTAGGACACAATTGGTAGAACTTTCTATGCAAGCTAATCCAAAGGTAAAAAAAGAGTGGATCCAATAGTGTTACGATGTTGACTGCGAGTTTGGCATCCTCACATCGGTGAAGCACATATACTTTAAGATAGAAGCCTATCACTTCAATCCATCGGTGAGGCCCAATAAGGTGACTACCTTCTCCACCTGAGCATGTGTCACTCTAAGTAGAACTTTTCAGCAAACCTTCCACAATTAATCTATCTAGAGATAGAAAAGTGTTTTAAAGATAATGAAGGTGGAAGGAAAATCCTACCCTTGCCATGCCTTATCAGAAAAATTTGCAAAAGGGCAAGCATAGTCTACTATACCAACAACACAATCAAGCATACTCCCATCGCCTCTTGGTCCGAAATGATGAAAGATAAGATGCCTACCATATTTAAAGAAGAGGAGTAGCAACCACCACCTCCACCACCTACTCAAAAAATAATGCTAGAAGCTTACACTACCATTGAGCATCTATGTAAAATCTGAAAGCAACTTTTGCAATAGGAGGAGTAGAAAGTAGGAACAAGTGGTGGGGATCCATCTGTGTATTGACCTATGATGAGTCACATTAATAAAGTGGCTTAAAAAATTAGTCAAATGGAGGGAGGTGAACCAATATTTTCAGCCTAACGAATGCAACTACCGACGAGATTGAATCCTAGTGCCCAAGAGGTGATGATATCTCTCTCTCGATACCATTTATTCCTAGAAATCTCTAGGAATACTACCTCCTTTTCAATGTGCATGGAGGAGGATGAAGGGGCACTTGTATTAGTGATGCAGCACCAAGGGCAAGAGACAATTGTAGAAGTGGTTGCTGATAAAATCATTAAGGCACTTAACACACCTGCGATGTCTATACCAAATGTATTTACACTTAGAGATGTGCAGACATCTACAAAAACTTTCAATGAAAGATTAAGTGTAGCCCAGCATAAAGAGTTGTTGGATCAACTAGTGGGGACCAAGCAACCAATTTTGAACATCTTTGATTTTCCAAATAACATCATTGCAACTTAGTCAAAGTTGCTTGAAGAAAAGGAGGTAAATGTATCATCTTGGAAGAAAAACTTGAAATAGCTTAAGCACAAAACTAATGCTTGGCCACGAAGGTTGCTGAATTACATGATCATTTTGCTGATTCGACACTCCTAAGCCCTGTAATAATAAGAGATGAAGCTTTTTAACAACTTTAGGACTGATTAAAACAAGGTGAGTAGGGAATGGTGACAACCATCTTTAACCAATCCGTAGCCAAAGCAAAGACCTATTCAATTCAAAAAGACTTGGTTTAGACATGCCAAGAAAATAAAATGTTGATCACAAAAAATCATCACTTGCAAAATGTTGATGCACAAAAATAATAGATGCAAGAATTCATCCATCAACAACAAGAGTAGCTAGCTAAAGTGAATACAAAAATGACAAAATTGGTAGTAGAGAATCATAATCTCTCTATGGAGGAAGTCTATGCCTTATGCCAGAAATTTGCCATTAAGATTACCACCTACAAAAATGAGGCTTTTAAATTTGAGAGAGTTAAGTATCACTACAAAGACTAGGTTGACCTGCAAAAGGAGGTAAATGAGAAACATATCCAAGTAGCTAAGGCAAAAGTAAATGAGGCCCTCTAGCAACTCCAGGAAGGAAGAGAGGTGTGGTAGCCTATCATTGATGGGATAAATGCCTACAACAAAGTGGAAATTTGCATAAAGAAGTTGCAAATCGAAGAAATGATAGAATATATGGAACTAGCCAATCTCCAATATGCAAATCTAGCAATGCTGATTACTAGATGGCCATGGTCAGAACTTGAAAAGTAAGTGGCCAACTTGTGCTTGTTGTATGAGGCAGAGTTCAAGCACCACAAAGACACTAAGCAAAAGCTTTCAATGTCAAATGCTAAACTCAAAGTTCTCAAGGCAAGATTCACTGATCAATGATCAATTGCCAAGAACCTAGCTAGGAGAATGAATGATTACCAAGAGCTACAAAATGCAATTAGGGCATTTGACATTAAGTGCAAACAATTCACTACCTAGATCATCAATGATAAGGAGCTACTCCCTACAATACCATGTCCTTGGAATGTGTCCATTCTAGCCCACATTGGTGAAGCTACGTGGATCATGTGCGATCCTAGGAGTAAGGAGGTGAAAATGAAAGCATTTTTGGATGCTTTCTATCTTCTGCCAGAAGTTTCAGTGACAATAAGACAACCACAATAGCCTCAACCACCATATGTACCTGAAGCTAGAGAAGGTCTGTTGAAGCCTCAAGAGCCTCCACCACCTAGGACCATGTGATCCTTTCAATTATCTTCATGCCATCAGAGGACATGTTATCTGATTTTTGTTTGGTATTCAATTTTATGTTGTGAACACCACAAATTTGTAATTTTGTTGATCTGTACATTTGGGCACTTAGTTGTGTCATGTTAGTTTTGTTACATCATGTCCTAGTTAATAATCCCATACCTTCCCAATTTTGTAAAGAACTCAGGAATGAGTTTTTATTCAATCATGGGGGTATGATGAGTTGTCGATTGGTTGCATTAATGAGGCCTCATCAATTGGGCCCCATCACAAGGCTACATCAACACATTATTTGATGAACTGACATGGCCCCAAGGGCCTATTCATGTCTATAAATACATGCCAACCTACCATGTTTAGGCATCATCTAGTCATAGTTGTAGAGAAACTCTTGCAGTTTTTACATACAAAAGCTAGAATATTTTCCTAAGTGCCTACAGTAGGAGTTATTGAGTATATGAATCTTTATTCAAGCACTATTGTACCTAAGAATGACAATATGTGTAACAATAAAGATGAACTTCTTAATAAACCTTGTAACATTCTAGATAACTTAAATGTTTCATTTATGCATTTAATGTTTTCAATTATTTATTCAGTGTTCTCCAATAATTAAGATAATTAAGTAATTAAGCAAGATAAGCTAAATAGCAATTAAGTAAACACATAAGTACAACTACTTCGAGCGTGCATATGATGTTTGGTAATCCCAATAGTGCTTAACGCTTGGTAACCCAGCAATGTTATATACGTTCAACATATGTACTACAAGTCAAACTAGATATTTATGTTAGGACTAGTCAAACAATAGTTAGCCAATTAGATTAAAGTAAACATTAAATTACTTTATTCCTTATCTTGTTTATTTCAAATACCAAAACCATAAAATATAAAATGATAAAAATCATGTGCCTCAATTACACTTAAACCATACCCTTGAGCTTCACAAGTGTAGTTGGGAAGACAAAAAATGTTCTCAACGCCTAGTTTACTTCCTAGAGAACTAGTGCACTAGAAAACTATAGAGTCTATGAAATTTAATCAGATCGCATGTGAACACTTCATGATTTGTATGGTTGAGCATACGGATACCTCAATTGCTCATCAATAGGCCAATTTGAATTTCACTACTTGGTTGTTAAAATTAATTCACCAGCAAGTAGTTATCTAACCATCACTCCCACTTACACTTATCACAAGTAATGATTACTTAGGATAATATAAATTTAATAATTAAAGTAACANATATATACATATACATATATTTATATTTTTATTTATATTAAGTTTTTGGAAATTGTCCAAAATGATGTTTTATGTGTAACACATTATACGAAAACTGCAACTGTATTCCATCTAGCGTCGATAATTTGTATGTATCTTTGGATAATTGTTTCTTGATTCAAAATGGACTAGTCCATATTGCTAAAAACTTATTTAGATTCTTCATATTCCATAATAATACAAGGTCACCAATCTTAAAAGTCATTTTCAAAGTCTTTCTATAAAACCACATTTTAACTTGAGAAGCATTCTTTAGTAAATTATTGATGAAGTGTTCAATTGATACGTTGACTAGGCCACATTAACAGAGCCTCGTTGATGTGGCCGTGTTGACATGACCCCATCAACATATCCATCCATGCATTAACACGACCTCGTTAATGTAGAGTCTGTCTCTTGCTATAAATATACGTGCACCTGCAGCATTTATGGCATCTTTTGAAGTAGTTGTAGTGAAACTCTTATAATTTGTTCCCGTAAGAGTTAGAATATTTTCCAAGTGCCCGCAACAGGTGTGAGAAAGGTGTATAGCTATTTATTTGAGCACTAATGTACCTAAGCCCATTGGCATGACCAACAATAAAGATGAGCTTTTTGAGTATTCCTTGCAGCAATTGGATTTAATCACTTAAGCATTTTAAGAGTTTAATATTTTATCACTTTAATAATTTCAAAAGCTTTTATTATTATCATTTTACAGTTATTGTCCTTTCATATTTTATGAGAACCATAGTTTCATCCATCTCAAACAAAAATCAAATCCTTGGTAACCTAGTGATGCTTAACATTTGGTAACCCAGCAATGGTTAGGGTATGCTCAGGATGTGCATGGAAGATGGGATTGGTTGCTTATGCTAGGGAGAGTTAAGCGATAAGGTAGAATAATTATAGATTACACAAATTTTTATTCCCTACAATTAAAGAATTAAACTTTAAAAGATAAAAAGAAAACCAATAAAAATCATTTGCCTTAATCTCACTTAACCATCGCTTTACAACACCACAAGTGAGGTTGGGAAGACACCGACCATTGTAACTAAGTCTTGCTAGCTAGAGTTTGGTGTATGCAAGCGCTTGCAGTTTGGGGAATTTGATTGAATCATGTGTAAACACTCATGATTTGTATGGTTGGGCATAGGGGTACCTTGCTACTCATCATTGACACTGTTGCTGGGAACTGTTAGTCTTACATGCGTTATCTAGTCTTAGAAAGATCATCATTCACTTTGTTGGAATAGACCTAGGGTAGTGAAATCTATGCACGCTAGGCGGTTTAAGTAAAAGAATAAGGCACACCAGTTGAGTTGTTATCTAATATCAAAAATGTCTTTTTCTCATAGGCAAGATAGATCCAACCCACCAGTGCCGCAGGAGTGTCAAGTGGTATACACACATCCAAATGAGTATATCCCCAACTTCACCTTTATCCTACATCAAGATGAGCACCTGCGATGGTGACACATGGAGGGTAACATCATATTACCTCCAGATCGGTCAGTTCCTGGAATGCTACTTCAAAATCTTACCAAACTAGGCATTCAGGACCATGATGTAGAATACATAATGGAGGATCATGACTACTGAGATTATCATCCAACTGAGGCACAACATGCATGGGACCGACAACAGGTGGAGCATCATGAACACTTAAAAGGAAAATAGTTTAGTAACCCTTTGTTATTGTAGAACCCCCATGATGATGAGGAACTTGTTTTTCACGATTCCCATTCGGCTGAGCCTCCTCCGATGCATCAAATCATCCAGTCCATCATCCAAAGTAAACAATCAAGCGACCAGGAGCACCAAGATGATGAAGGATCACGCAAGAAAGATCATGGCATGGGGAAAGATGAACATGAAGATAGGGATCATCCTCAAAGTAGAGGAGGTGATCGACACCAAGGCAGTGGTAGTTCTCCTCCCTCTTCTCCATCTTCTTTTTCCACCTTGTCTTCACCAACTTTGATCGGAACTATAGTAGGAAGGATCAAGATGATGGTGATTGAAAAGATCAATAGGATCATAAGGATCGATGGGGATGATGTGAGGAAAAGCATGACCAATCACACAAGTCTCACCATCAAGAAAGGAGAGGCAGCCGAAATCATCACAGACATCATGGCCAACAATAGGACTATGACTCAGATGAACCACTGTTGGCTACTCGAAGCATGCTTAACATAGCCAAGGTGGTTCAAATACCTAATAGGTACTTGAAAGATAGTCAGATTAAGCACCTTGACATGAACAATATTCCCAAATTTGAAGGGGGGTACAATTGTGATCCACAGACTCACTTGCAAGCATTCCATGATGCTTGAACCATGTAGAACATAGACAATTATTGGCAAAAACTCAAGCTATCCCCTCAAATACTCATCAAGGAAGCAAAAAGCTAGAACCGATCTTTGGAGCCGAAATCAATCAAGAGATGGAGTATGATGCTGGAAATTTTCAATGATAAGTATCAAACCTACTCTAGAGTGGCTAACCTAAGATGAAAAATCCAAAGGTGGAAATAGGATGGTCATGAACCCTTGGATGCAGCCATGGGAAGATATTACTCATTGTTACACCGATGGCCTGGTCATGGCTACTCTCAGTAGAAATAGCTCTACCATATCATAGATGGACTCCACTTTGAAACAAGAAAGACCCTAGGTGTTTACATACAGGGACGGCTATCTGAATTGAGGGCCCATCAACTGTAGCATCTCATTGAGCAGGTGGCCAAAGAGGAAGGAAAATTAAGGAAAAAAGAGAGTGTAGAAGAGTATAATCGAGACCCTTCCATCTAAAGGAAGGAAGTCTGATTTTGTGAAAAGGAGGAAGAATCACCATTGGATGCAACGGTGAACCAAAAAACCTTACCCATACAAAAATTTGCCTCTAAAATTTTGGCTAAGGTTGACAAGATGTGGGACTCTTCAGATGAAAGATTCCAAAGCATTCTAAAAATCATGGTGAAATCCAAAGAGCAAAGTAATGAGCAAGATTGGCAAAGGAGGAGAGAAGCTGAACATGCCTACCATAAAGGTAAGGGAAAAGTTGCTATGGCAGAATGGGTTGCAGACTCTAACACAAGGGAGGATGATGGATGTAACATATGCCAGTACAAACATCTTAAGTGGTGTTGCCTAGTGGTGTCACATCTACAAAAGTCTAGGGTGTATGCGCTGAACCCTCATTTGGCAAAAAGGAAAACACCCCAGAGATTGCCTTATCCACAAGGCAATCCTAGGTAGTTCCACTAGCCACAAGGATATTATCCAAGTGGAGCACCATAGTAATCCTATGAGTATTATTAGTAATGGCAACAACCATAATCATGGGGGATTCCACCTCCAAGGTAGCAATACCCTTACCAATAGCTAGATCCTTACAGGTACTATGTTCAGCAACCAGTCTCCCCATGGAACTCTTCTAGTCATGCAACATTTCAAACTCATTACCACCCGTTGAAATACTTTCAAACACAGTCTCCATCACCCCAAGGGGATAACCCACATCTATACTATCCTCCATCATCTTCTCCTGCCATCCCTACTCATCAAACCCCTACTCAGCTACCTCCTACTCCACCTATGCAAGGAGAGATACGACCACAGCCACAACAACGCAACACCACAAGGGCTGTCAACCTATAACCAGCATCTTAGCCAAGTGGACTAGAATCAAAACCACGAAAATGCCCTTTCTTTTGGTCCAATATCCCTAACATACCCTCAAATTCACCTATGGCCAGTGCCTCTAAACCTCCAATTTCCTCCACTATTCAACCCTTCAAGAAACCTTCAAGCCAAACACCCTCCATAGTACAAATCATCATGCTTATACATGCTATGATGGATTGAATAAAGGCAAGTCATCTTTCTCAAAAATTGACTGATCTGAGAAGTCCCCTCATATACCTTCAAGTGGCAGGAAACAAGCCATGCAAAGCTCTCTTAGATTTGGGAATAGGTGTCAATTTAATTTCACACGATATGTATAAGACTTGGAACCTGCCCCTGATGAAGAAAAGCAACATTCAGGTTGAGTTGGCAAACGAATCCATAACTGTACCCTTGGGATTGTTAGAAGATATCGTGACCATTATTTGTGGGTGGTCCTATCTTGCTAACTTCTTGGTCATCCGGGTTGACAATTATAGGGGGAATTTCCCAATCATAATGGGGAGAGCCTGGCTTAGCATGATGGATGCACAATTGGAACTCTGAGATCTCTCCCTTGAAATTTCAAAAGAAAATCCTTTTGGAAAGATTGAGAAGAAGCGCATTCCATGCATCGCGTATAGTGACTCAAGGTGCAATTGTGTGCAACAACTTTGGTCCACTAAGCAGACATCTATTCAAGCATGCAGTTGGTGTGCCAAAGAATCACAAGTTCAATGATGCCTGTATGTAGCAGCCACAAATTAAAAAGGCACCCAGTGGCTGAATGCTAACTCTAATAGCAACACTTTATGCATAGAACCATCTAAGGACCTTGTATGTTCCTATATGAAAAGCATGGATGAATTGCAAAAGGTCCATCAATAAGTCTTTGTTGTTGATGATAGTGATGATTGGGGAAAGCTACAGATCCCTAAGAGCTTTATACAAGAGCCCTTCAAACTGAAAACCTTACCGGCCAATTTGGAATATGCATTCTTGCAGAACAACAAGCTGGTAATCATCAATGTCACTCTTGCTCCTAAGCAAAAGAGGAAATTGTTGAAAATGGTGAACAAATGGATGGCTGCTTTTGCATGGTCATATCATGAATTGATGGGAGTTGACCCTAGGATATGCCAACATCAAATCTATATTGACTCCTCCATGAAGCCACGACAACAACCACAAAGATGATTGAACCCCAAACTAAAGCAAGTTTTCAAGGATGAAATTGAACAATTGTTGAAGGCAAGGTTCATCTACTCTATTGCAAATAGTGAATGGGTCAATCCACTCATTATTGTGCCAAAGAAGGGTGGAAAATGGAGGGTCTATATAGATTTCTGACTACTAAACATGGTGATCTTTAAGGATCACTTCCCACTTCCATTTGTGGATCAAGTGTTGGATACTATTGTTGGGCATTGTTACTATAGCTTTTTGGATGGTTATAGTGGCTATAACCAAATCCAAATCGCACCTGAAGACCACACCAAAACAGCATTTACAAGTCCCTAGGAAACTTTTGCATATAAGAAGATGCCCTTTGGCTTGTGCAATTATGCTAGCAACCTTCCAACGCCTTGTCCTTAGCATCTTTCAGCAACAAATTGGTAATGGAGTAGAAGTCTTCATGAATGACTTCTCTACCTATAGAGTAACATTTGAACAAGCCTTGGACTACTTTAAGTAAGTTTTAAAAAGATGCGTGAAAAAAAATTTACAGCTCAATTGGAAAAAGAGCCACTTGATGGTCTAAGAGGGCATTGTTCTAGGGCACTACATTTCACAAGCAAGGATTAGTGTAGATCTTAAAAAAATCAAGGTCATCCAAGGAATCACTAGTCAACTGAGTACTGTAAAAGATGTTTTATCATTCCTTGGCTACACTGGTTATTACCAATGCTTCATTGAGAATTTCTCTAAGATCTCCAAGCCTTTGCTAGAACTCAAAAAGAAAGATACTCCATTTATCTAGACCAAGGAATGCAAATCTGCATTCCAAACACTCAAACAGAAGCTTGTAGAAACTCCAATTCTACGCGCACTTGACTAGTCTAGACCTTTTCATATCATGATGGATGTGTCTAATTATGCATTAGGAGCCATACTTACATAGTTGGATGATCAAAGATTCCCATATTATATTTACTATGCAATCTGAAGCATTGTGGGTGCTCAACTTAACTACACCACCACTAAAAAGGAATTAATGGTGGTGGTGTTTGTCTTGGAAAAATTTTAACACTATGTGCTCAAGTACAAGGTGTTTGTACATACTGATCACAGTGCCATCTGGTTCTTGATGAACAAACCAACGGTAAGTCCTTGTATCATATGGTGGCTTGTGATCCTTTAGGAATTTGACCTTACTATGGTAGATAGGAAGGGAACTAAGAATGTGGTCATTGATTACTTATCTCAGTTACGATGGGATAGTGCAGAGGAGGAGGAGCCACTCTCTAATCAATTTCCAAACAAACCCCTCTTTGTAGGAGAAATCAATAAGAAGATGCCCACAAGATCAACTTGGTTCAATGACATCCTCACCTATCTCTCAACACAAGAATTACCAAAAGAGTGGGATCATCAAAAGAATTAGCAGTTTCTTCACAAGGCCAAGCACTTCATGGGAATCAACGGACACCTTTACAAGGTGTTTGTTAATGGCTTGGTTTGATGGTACGTCCTTGATGTGGATACACTGTGCATCCTCCAGGATGCTCATGAGGCCCCTTGTGGGGGCCACTATGCTAGACAACACATGATCCTTAAGATCCTGTTTGCAAGATATTACTGGACCATACTTTTTAGAGATGAGTAATGGTTCACCTACTCCTATGAACAATTTCAAAGAGATAGTGAGATGATTGCACAAATGGAGGGATCCCAATAGTGGATCTAACCACTAGAACCCTTTGATATTTGGGGCATCGACTTCATGGGTCCCATCACACCCATGTCCAACGGGAAGGTGTACATCATCGTCGCAGTAAACTACTATACTAAGTGGGCAAAGGCAACAGCTGTTACCGACTGTTCCTTAAACACAGCTACACAGTTTGTCCAACAACAAATCATGAACAGGTTTGGGGTGCCATGTGCACTCATTTCAAATAATGGAACTCATTTCACGAGCACTACTTTTCGTAAACTTATGCAACACTTGGGAGTCGAACATAAATTTACAACACCTTATCACCCCCCAAGCCAATGAGCAAGCCAAAGTCACAAATAGGAAGATTACAAGGATCCTAACCAGGACCATTAGCAAATATAAAAGGGATTGGAGCACAAAACTTAATGATGCCCTTTGGGCCTATCGCTCCATGTGAAAACTTTCTATAGGCTACTCTCCTTACAAGTTAGTATACAAGAAACTACCGAAACTTCCAGTTCAGGCAGAACTCCAAAAACTATCTACCACCAGTGACTTGGGTCTTAACTTATCACTAGCACAACAAGAATGACTCATCAACTTGAATGTGCTAGATGAGAATCAATTAGTAGCCCTATCATCAAATGAAATCCACAAGGCCTATAATAAAAAAATGTCATGATCTTAGGATTCGAAAGGTAACATTTCAACATGGAGATAAGGTACTCTACTAGAACCCCACACATGTACCACAACATACTAAGTTTCAAACACTGTGGAAGGGACCTTATATTTTTTTCAAAACCTTTCCATCCGAAGCCTTGCTTATACACAAACTTGAGGATCCCACAAAAACACAGTTAATTAATACACAACAATTAAANCAATTTTTTTTTGCAAGTTTTTGTTTTACACCTTTTTATTTTACAACATCATTCGTACATTTTCCATTCTTGCTTACTTTTTCTTTCTTTATTTACTTATCTATTTATTTGTTTGTTTGTTTTTATAAATATTTTTTATATATACTTTTCATTAATCAATAGTCTTATTATCACAAGATGTATTGGTGCAGTTGTTTCTCTTTGCACTAGGTTGCATGATATGGTCCACCTAATATATCTAGCTCCTGCCTTTGCATTGTTATTCTAGGTAGTCACATTAAACCCTCATTTCATGTAAGAGGCAATGAGTCCACGTTATCCGCCCATCCACCCACTCCATGGTTTTCCTTCTTTTGGAAACATATAATCCCTTTCAACTAAATACAACTTTAATTAATTCATGACTTGAGTAGTTTCTAGACTTGAGAAGGACCCAACGGTTTGAACAGGGTATGACCTCAAGGGGAATGCAACATTTTTCATACTTTTCTATTCCCATGTATGTGAGCATGTGTCTTCATAGACTTCTTACTACTCCATATCCTCTCCTAACTAGAAGTCACTTGGCAATTTGGCCTTACATGGTGTGGTCCTCATCACTCAGAAAAAAGAGAGAGAGATACAGGATTCAAAGCACACCCCTTGGCCAAATGCACGTGAAAATGCATGGGTCTTTGCATGGTATGGTTCCCAGAATAAAAAAAACACATGGGAATTCAAAGCATACCCCTTAGACCACCTCGAATGGGCTACAAGTACTCATTATGGAACTTCCTTTGTCTCCTCTAACTTAACCCTTTTTCACTTCCTCTCACTCACTCATGTTGGAGTGGTGGTTGTTTGTGGGAGAGCATTCTCGTGCCCCAAGGGGATGAACTAGTCTTCGAATGTTACTACGATGTCACTGCACGTGGTTGGTTTTGGATCTAGACTAAGGATGAATCCTACTAGGTCACTTAATTACACACTTCACAAGGGATTTCATGTGACCAAAATTAGGAATTCTATCTCATTCCCTCCTCTCTTCATCATTTTCTTTCGCTTATTCACCTCATTGTCAGTTCTATGTCTTGAGTATCTATCATGCTCTGTTGGAACTTCTAATTCTTTGTCTAGTTCTTATGGTTTTGGGTATTAACTTGTGGTCACCATTAATTAACTACGGGGCCCATAGACTCTTGTGTTGACAATATGCAAGGGCTACTGAGGCTATTGCCTACTATGGGGAGGTCCCACTTGCATATCCTTTAGTTCTGCTTGTTAATCTCCTATTCCCTTGATATGGTTGGTTGATCATTTTGTGCTAACCATTACACAATCCCCCATCCGCAAAGTTTCATACTATGAAATTCTCTTCATTTCGACTCTTCTTCTAATTACACTCTTCCTTCCTCTTTCATCCATACTATTCTCTAGTCTCTGAAACCTCGAATCACCCCCATGTTGTACTCTAATTCATAGCTTTAGACATTTTCTTCAATGGTCAATGCAAGTCAACAATCAAAGCACAACTACATCAACTAGGCCCCGTATATGCATCCCCCTGTGTTTACACAACCTTGTCTATGCAGCCTCGTCAACACATGACAAAAATGCTATATATACCCATGTTGCGCCTTTGAATTTTTTCCATTTGTGCAAATAGCTAGGGGAGTTTTTCCATTTTTCTATATCAATTCTTCTTTCCATGCACCTACTTTTCCTACCGCATGTCCTCATCTACCCATCCTTTCCCTCTTTTGTAACCAGAGGTATGCTCTTCATCATGGGGGGGTCAGATCTATAATTATTGTAATTATCAAAAATAAGTATTGTAATTATAAAAAGACTCAACACCTCTCAAGGGATAGACAAGAAAAAACATAAATAAGATTATAAATTGCAACTTGTGTCTTATTGTTTTTTCTAATCCCTCAACTATACTCTTGAGAACCTAATAGGATGCACGTGCCATTGTCATAGCTTGGTCAAAATGAGAAGGTATATTATTGTCATTTTTAGCAACTTATACACATTTTAATTCATGGTTATGCTATGACTACAAATGGCACCCAAACTGAGGCATCCAAGGGGAGAAGGACCATCCCAACCAAGGGACAAGTGATCGAGAACAGGAAGAGGATGAGGCACACAACCTCCAAAGCATCTAAAGGGCTCACACACAACTGGCCCCCTGCGAAGAACCTAATGTGGAATCTGTTTATTAGATTCCCGAAGTGAACATCCCTAGCAAAAAATTGCAAAAGGACGAGACTCCTATGGTAGCACCATAGCTTGAGGTCATCCTAACCCAAGCATGTATTGACGCTATTAAGTTGAGGGAGATGCAATGAACGTCCTTCAAGAGTTGAACTTTGGACCATTTCTAGAGAATGCACCAGAGGAAGTCAAAACTCAAATTGCCAAATTCTCCTAGGTGATCAATCATCACCTGTAGTGGTGAATGGTACCTAGGTGAAACTTACCTTTTTTGGATGAATCGACAACTAGAGTCCATAGTAAGAATCAAAGATATTCATATCTCTTACTCTGCCAAAGTAATTCCACAAGCTCTAGGGTTGCCAGAGATTGGAGCTGACATGGCAAAGATTCCTAAACAACCAGACCTCGAGGTAAAAGGGGAGTGGATCAGGTAGTGCTATGGGATAGAACACAAGTAGTTTGACACCCTAACCACCATAGAGAGGGATTATTCAAAAATTGCATCTTACCACATGAATCCAATAGTAAGACCCAACAAGATCACAGCCTTCTCTGCTCATGCATGTGCTACTCTAAGCGGAAAGTTCCCCATCAACCTTCCATAGTTACTTTTTCTAGACATTGAAAAGAGATTTGTTGATAACAAATGTGGAAGGTAGACTCTACCTTTCCCCTGCCTAATTAGAAAATTTTGTAAATGGGCAGGGATAGCACGATACGTCAATGACACACTTCGTCATGCCTTGATTGCCTCGTGGCAAGAGATGATGAAGGACAAGACTCTAGCCACAAAACAACTCAAGGAAGAGCAAAAACCACCTCCACTACTTGCACAAACAACAAGGTCAAGCTTGCAAACAATCGCAAAACAAGAGTGATCAGTAGGAACTGGTGGAGGAGAAGACACTTCAATCTATCGCCTTGCGATGAGCCATCTTGAGCAAGTGGCTAAATTGGTGAGTCTGCTAGAGAGAGTAGGGCTGATGTTCACTGTCACCCGAATGTAAGTACCTACTAGAACTGACCCCAATTTCTGAGAAGTAACAGTGTCCACTCAACAATTATTTTCTAAAATTTCAAGAAATGCTGCTACTTTTTCAATGCACTTGGAGGATGGAGAAATGGTAACTATCTTAGTAATGCAACACCAAGGAGAAGAACTTGCAACTGAAGTGCTTGTTGACATAATTTTTATGGCCTTTAATGCACCTACAGTGCCTATATCAAATGTACATGGACTTGAAGATGTACAGATGTCCACAAGAACTTCATGTAGCAAGATCAATGCAGCCCAACATGAAGAGTCGTTGGACCGATTGGTGGGAATTAGGCAACTGCTTTTGGATGTCTTTGATCTTTCGAATAACATTACTGTGACCCAGTCGGAGCTGCTCTTAGCAAGGGGCAAGTGCCTCATCTTGGAGGGGCAACTTGAAGTGGCACAAGCATATCATAAACGCTTGGCTATGGAAGTTGACCAATTAAGAACCCAACTTGCTGATCCAGCTCTCCTCAACTATGAACTCACTAAGGATGAAGCTTTTCAACAACTTCAAATCAAACTTCAGAAGGTTGAGGGTGAGCAAGAGTCAGCCATCTGTAAGAAGTCCTTAACATACACTCATGCTTACCATCTAAACAAGAACTTGGTAGAGGTTTGCTAGGAGAATGTCAGGATGATTGCAAAAGTTCATCACCTATGCAATGTTGGTGTGGAGAATCAACACATGAAAAACTTCATTCATCAACAACAGGAGGAGCTAGCTAGGGTAAACACTGATGTGAGGAGATTGGCAGTTGAAAATCGTAATCTATCTATGGAGGAAGTTCGA
Organism: Gnetum montanum; assembly: GCA_015680685.1. Lineage (NCBI taxonomy): Eukaryota > Viridiplantae > Streptophyta > Gnetopsida > Gnetales > Gnetaceae > Gnetum > Gnetum montanum. The sequence goes on from MNCI01001898.1 coordinate 272,520, forward strand.
GCATTGCAAAAAAAAATCAGCAATTGAAATCACCACTTGGAAAAATAAGGTCCTTAAGTTTGAACAAGTTAAAAATCACTATAGGGACCAAGTGGGATTGCTAAAGGAAGTCAACGAAAAAGAAATTCAAGTTGCAAAGGCTAAAATGAACCAGACACTCCAACAGCTCAAGGAAGGAGGTGAGGTGTGGTAGCCCATCTTCAACCGATTGAATGCCTACAACTAGGCTAAGATCTGTCTCAAGTAGTTACAAATTGAAGAGATGATGGAGTACATGGAGTTAGCCAATCTCTGTTATGCAAACCTGACAATGCTAATAGCTAGAAGGCCATGGTCAAACCTGGAGAAACAAGTGGCCACCTCATATTCTTTATACGAGGGCAACTTTCAAGCACATAAAGAGATAAAGCAATAGCTAGAAATAGCCAATGCAAAACTAAAAGTTCTTCGCACTCATTTTGAAGGAAAACATGTGGTTGTAGAGATCTTGGCCCGATGAATGAACAACTACTAGCAGCTACAGACATCGATTCGAGCGTTCGACATCAAACGAAAACAATTCCCTACTGAGTTTGTCAATTTGAAGGAACTCTTTCCTGCATTTCCATGTCCTTGGGATGTTCCTATTCCAGCACATATTGGTGAAGCTTCTTGGACAGTGAACGATCCCAAAAGTAAAGAATATAAAATGAGGGCATTGTTGAAGGCTTTTCAATTACCTCTGGAAGTTGCAGCTACCGTAGGGCAACCGTCATCAACACCACAATAGCCACATGCACTAAAAGCTAGTGAAGGCCCATCAAAACCACTATCGTTAGGGACGGTATGACCTTCTTCAACAACTTTAGCATTTTTCAATAGGGTGTTCAATTTTGTCTCTGAACATGATAATTTTATAATTTATTTTTTTCGTAGACCCGAGCACTTGGTATGTTAATAGAGTCAGTGTGTGTAAATATGTTTCATCGTATGTTCAGTTAATAACTTCATACCTTCCAAGTTTTAATAAACTCGAGGATGTGTTTTCCCTCAGTCGTGGGGGTATGATGAAGTGTTCAGTTGATACGTCGACTAGGCCATGTTAACGGAGCCTCGTTGACACAGCTGCATTGATGTGACCCCATCAACATATCCATCCATGCATTAACGTAACCCCGTTAACGTAGAGTTTGTTTCTTACTATAAATATGCATGCACCTGTAGCATTTATGGCATCTTTTGGAGTAGTTGTAGTGAAACTCTTATAGTTTGTTCCTGTAAGAGTTAGAATATTTTCCAAGTGCCCAAAGCAAGTGTGAGAAAGGTGTATGGCTCTTTATTCAAGCATTAATGTACCTAAGCCCGTTGGCATGACCGACAATAAAGACGAGCTTTTTGAGCATTCCTTGCATCATTTGGATTTAATCACTTAAGCATTTTAAGATTTTAATATTTCTACGCTTTAATAATTTTAGAAGCTTTTATTGTTATCATTTTATAGTTATTGTCCTTTCATATCTTATGAGAATCATAGGCACAACCATCTCGAACATAAATCAAACACTTGGTAACCCAGTGACACTTAATGTCTAGTAACCCAACAATGGTTAGGGTATGCTTAGGATATGCATGGAAGATGGGATTGGTTGCTTATGCTAGGGAGAGTTAAGCGATACGGTAGAATAATTATAGATTACACAAATTTTTATTCCCTATAATTAAAGAATTAAACTTTAAAAGATAAAAAGAAAACCAATAAAAATCATTTGCCTCTATCTCACTTAACCATCGCTTTAGAACACCACAAGTGAGGTTGGGAAGACAACAACCATTCTAACTAAGTCTTGCTAGTTAGAGTTCGGTGTATGCAAGTGCTTATAGTCTACAAAATTCAATCGAGTTGTGCATGAACGCCCATGATTCGTATGGTTGGGCATAGGGGTACCTCGTCGCTCATCAATTAAACCAATAAAAATAATTTGCCTCAATCTCACTTAACCATTGCTTTAGAACACCACAAGTGAGGTTGGGAAGACAACAACCATTCTAACTAAGTCTTGCCAGTTAGAGTTCGGTGTATGCAAGTGCTTATAGTCTACAAAATTCAATCGAGTTGTGCATGAACGCCCATGATTCGTATGGTTGGGTGTAGGGGTACCTCGCCACTCATCAATTAAACCAATAAAAATCATTTACCTCAATCTCACTTAACCATCGCTTTAGAACACCACAAGTGAGGTTGGGAAGACAACAACCATTCTAACTAAGTCTTGCTAGTTAGAATTTGGTGTATGCAAGTGCTTATAGTCTGCAAAATTCAATCGAGTTGTGCATGAACACCCATGATTCGTATGGTTGGACATAGGGGTACCTCGCTGCTCATCAATTATCCTTAGCTCTATCCATTTTGGCTTTTTTTTATGAGTACGATCATGAAATTTCTATCTTTATCAATTTTTTTACTATACTTTTGCACAAAATCTAAAGCTAAATTGATAATCTTGTTTGTAATTCTAGTGGGTAAACCATAGACCAAGTTGTAAGCTAACATTCCAATAGCCTTCTTAAATCTAATAAAATCAGTCCATAATGCAGATTGTAAGTAATCAATCCAATTTCTTGGATTTCCCTCCATCAACTTCTTAATGTAGGAAATAAGCTTTTTTATTTGTAGATTCAACTAAGCCATTTCCATGAGGATAATAATTTGAAGAAGAAAATAAAAAGACGTATTTTTTAATGCCCATGTTATAAATTCTTTAGACTGAAAAGCAAGTCCATTGTCAGATACCAACACTTCAGGTAGACCAAAATAACTTAGAATCTGATCATCCAAAAATTTAATCACATTTGATGCTGAACTTTTTCTTAAAGTCTTTGTTTTGGACCATTTGGTAAAGTAATCAGTAGTTGTAAGAATAAACTTATATCCATTTCTCGAAGGAGTAATTGTACTAATAAAATCTAAGCCCCATTGCTAAAATGGTCTATCTACAATTCCCGATTTTAAAGGAGCTCTAGCCTTTTTAATTTTTGGTCCATGAATTTGACATTTGTAACATCTTTGAATTTTCAAACTAATATCTTAATATATATTAGGCCAATAAAAACCATAACAGAGTATATATTGCATAGTGGACTTAGGAGATTCATAGAATAAATTAGAATGACCATGGAATTGTTCTAGAATAAGACCAATTTGATCATTATGAACACATTCCAAAAAAAACCCCTATGAAATCCTTTTTGTATAAAACCCCATATTTAACCATAAGTTTATTTGTCATTTTAAAGAAATCTCTCTTCTAGCTTTTAGTTAAGTTATTGAAAACTTTCCATGTATCAAGGAATTCTAGAATTTTATCATACCAGTTTCCCTCATGAGTCTTAAGCACACATACTTCCTCATCCCTAGCCATCAACTTGGCTAATTCGATTCCTTTAATAATTTTGTATATCTCTAATGAAAATCTAAAACCTTGAATCTTTATGAGCCACTTTCCTCTCTTCAATCCAATTTCATGTTGAGTCAAGAATTTTTTAACCATAGGCTCTATTACCATAATGTGAACTAATGAGATTTCCAAGTAATATTTGAAATGTTGAAGTGCTTTAATGACTACAAATGCTTGTTTCTCTAAGTCTGAATAATTCAGCTCTAAACTTTTCAACTGATATCCAAAAAATCTAATCGGTTCATCTTAACCTTCATCATTTTGAGTTAAAACTGTGGCAACTAAATCATTTGAAGCAAAAGCATATAACCAAAAGTCTTCCTTTAATTTTGGCTTTACCAAGTATGAAGCTTCTTGGATAGCTTTTTTGATTTTTACTAAGGCTCTATTTGATTCTAGTGTTTTCTCTACTAAAACATCTTTCTTTAGCATATGCATCAAAGGTCTAGTAATTTTAGTAAATCTAGGGATAAATTTCTTAACGAAATTTATCTTTTCAACGAAAGATCTAAGAGACTTTTTACTTGTGGGATGTTCAATGTCATATACTGCTTGAATTCAGAAGTTATCTATAACAACTCCTTCTTGATAGATTATATGGCCTAGTAACCTTCTAGACTTAACCCCAAAGATACATTTTTTTGGATTTAATGATATACCATACTCATGACATTTGTCAAAAACTTATTGGAGATGACTAATATGATCTTCCTTTCTTTTCGAAAAGATAGTAATATCATCCAAATAGACCACAACAAAAATTTCCTATTAAACCCTTAAAGTTTAAATCCATTGCTCTTTGAAAAGTAGCTCCAGCATTTGACAATTCAAATGGCATTCTTTGGTAAAAAAAAAATTTTCCCATTTGGTGATAAATGTCATTTTATATCTATCACCCTTATCTACCATAATCTTATTATAGCCTAAAAAACCATCTAAGAAAGAATATACTTGACAACCTAATACTTTAATCAATATTTCATCAATTCAAGAAAGTGGATATTTATCTTTTGTTGAGGCTTCATTCAAATTTCTAAAATCCACACAAAGTCTAATATCCATTCTTCTTTCTTACTGGTACAAGGTTAGCATGCCATGTCAAATATTGAACCGGATATATGATTTGGGCTTGTAATAACTTCTTGATCTTAGCTTCCACAGCTAATTCAAATGATGGATTGAACTTCCTTTACTTTTTTTAACTAGCTTACAACCATCTATCAAAGGAATCTTATGTGTTATCACATATGGTTTAAAAGTTTTAAGATCATCATAAGACCAAGCAAAATTTTTCAAATTATTTTTCAAACATAATAATATATTTTTTTGAAAACTGAATCTTTTTCCTTTATGACATTTAACATCTTTGACATCTTAGTAGATCCGAAATTTATTGCTTCATAAGCTTGATCATCTAGATTTTGTACATCTTTTCTAGTGAGCAAATTTTTGCTAAACTCGTGTTCATAATCAATCACCTTTTTGGGAATAAAATTTGTCTTAAACCTTGATGTTATTTTAGGTATGATTTGACTTTCAACTTCTTATTTATTTTTCATAGACGTAAGTACTTGATCATCATCTTCAAATACTTATAAATGCCTTATGTTATCTGGTACCGATGGTTTATGTTCATTCTCAATCATTGCACCCTTGTAACTTTTTATCTTTTTAAGATCTAATGTTGAAGCTCCCTTTGCTGAATCATCTACTATATAATTATCCTTCCTACATATATGTTCTATTTTGTAGTGATGAAATTGATCCAACATTTTGTAGATGAGCTATTTATAAGGTCACAAGAATGAGCTTTTTACCACATAATTATCATTAATTTGTTCACAAACTAATCTTGAGTCTCCCTTTATGATGATTTCCTTGATTCCTTTTTCCAATGCTATTTTAATTCCCATACACAAAGCTTCATATTCAGCCTTGTTGTTAATACAAGGAAAAGATAGATGAATTTTTTAAGTATTTTTGGAGAATCATCCTTTACTAGAACTACTTCAACTCCTATGCCTTTGGTATTATAAGAACCATCAAAGTATAGTTCCCATTTGTTCTCATCTTGAGATTCTTCTTTCTCCAAGCTATCAAGTTCTTGAAGTGTGCAAATTCTAGTTTCAAAAGTTCTTATTTTAACGACTTTATTATTTCCATTTGAATTAATACTTTCATTCACCAAAGACTCACTATAAATGTGTATTTGATTCAACTCTCCTTTCCAAGGTAGCTACACATGTGAGTAATTCATTGATATGTAACTAGAGAAATTTTTACTTCAACTTCTACTCAACAAAAGATTGTGAATCTGGTATGTCTGCCACTTGAATAGTTACTCTACTTTTGATACGAAGTTCAAAAGTGATTTCTAATAAAACATTAGGTAACTAATCCACAATCTTCACTCTAATTTTATCCACTTGAACAATCTTTTTATTAGATTTTTTTGGAATCAAAACAAGTTTTTTGCATATAGACAATGGCATAATAGTAGAGGTAGCTCTAAAATCAACCAAACAATTGTGAAGATACTTGTCTTTTAACTTCATTGTCAAAAGAAAAGGAGGAGCTTCTTTGTCAAGAGTACAATCATAGATGGTTTTTATTGTCTTATCAATGTTAGATACATAGCTTAACTCTGATTCTCCAACTCTCTTTTTACCTTTAATGAACTTTAAAGCCTTTCTCTATTGATCTCCTATTTGTAACCATTGATATATACTAATATTTACTCTATCATGTTTGAGATCCTGAATTAAATCATATTCTCCATCTCCATAAAAGCCTACTTTCTTCATTCATCTATTAAGAGCTTGATTTTGAGTACTCCATTCTACTTGATCTTCTTTACTTTTATTTTTCTCTCTTCTACTTGGTTCAAAAATCTTTCTCTTAGTAGATGGATTAGAAATAACACTTGGGGGTCTGGAAGTAGTTAATATTTCTTTTGATCTTCGATCATACCCATTTTCCTCATTATTATTATAATCTTCAACTGATGATATATCTTCTTCAAAACTTGATATAGTAGAGGTATCACTAAATCCATTAGAGGATTTACTTGTGTAATGAACACTAGATAACTCATTATTTGATTCAATATCAATGAAGTTAGACATAACAACATCACATTCATTCTCATCTTCTACTTACTTAGTATCTTGATGTTTATACTTTCTATTTTTCTTCTCTTTCTTGATTTTAACTTTTGCCAAAGCATTCTCTAATTTCACCACTTTGTTGGACAAGTCTCTCATTAACTATCCTTTTTCAAATTCTTTGCTTTCTAACTATTGCTCCATTTTAACATGAGATGGTCTAGATCATTCTTTAAGTTGAGCAAAATCTTGCATAGGGATCATCATTTCTTCTTCTTCTTTTTGAGTTGTGATAATCTCTTCATGATTCAAGTTTAGTTGTTTTTCTAGTTATGTAGCTTCACTAAAGTAGTTATTCAATGTTAGCAAGTTTGAAGTTCTTCTTAACCAAATTGAAATATTGGGGTTCACAGCCTTAAGATAAGTATCTCTACTCATTTCATTTGATGGTCTATGTTGTCTTTGAAAGAGCCCACAAATTCATTGGAATTTAATATTGAAATCTCCAGTTGACTCTTTAACTCCTTACTTAGCTTGTACTAGTCCACGGTACAGTTGTTGTTCATTCAATTGATTGCTAAACTAAGCTAAGAAAATACTTTTCATATCATTCCAACTTATGATACTGTTGATTGGTAAGTTTAAATACCAAATCTGAGCCATATCCTTTAAATTTTCCAGAAATAATCTACAAGCTTGATCTTGATATTGAACATTTGCATGAACCAAAGCTAACTCAAACAAGTGAATGTATTCTTCAGCTAAGTAAGCTTTTTTAGGAATAAAAGGTTCACGCAAATATTTTTAAACTGCCTTAGGAATATTGTTGTAGTTTTGAAATCCTAATGGTGTAACTCTTTGCCAAGGATTTTCCATCCTATTAGAATTTCTTTTGGTTATTGAACTCTTATATTTCTTTGTCCTTCTCTTATAGAGTAATAAACCAAACAGAAGAGGTGAACTTCTTATCCTTTTAGTCTTTACTCCACTACTTGTTCCAAACTCAAAAACCTTATTTTGTTTTTCTTCTAATGAATAATCAACCTTATAATTAAGGATTTCTTTGGAACCTTTAAAATCTTCTAAACTATCAATCTATTTGTTCATTAACTCAAAATACTAGATAATCTTTTTAAGCTCTCCTAGCAACAAAAGAATTGTTGGTGACTAATTGGAACTGTCAACGTTGAGTGGCCTCTGGGTCTTTTGCAACCAAGGTCATAGGAAATGAAGGTGTTCTTCAAACAAAATTTAGGTGCTTGTTGGTCTCTAGCAACACCAAGGCCTAGATACCTCCAAATAAACTTAGTAGTTATGAAACATACTAGACATGAGTATGCGTTTGCTATTGCGAATGTTGAAATGATTGGGTTGTTGTTGGAGATTCATATTTTGCTTAATCACTTAGTCTATATGGTCCCTATAGTAGATTACTTATAACAAATAAAATTTTGCAAAAACGTTTGAGCACAATTCTACCAATCTACTCCTAATTTTTCCCTAGAGAGATAGTCCCACAAGAAAACTAGAAATAAAGCAAGATTCAATGAACATAGATAAAAAAAGAAAAGAAAGCAGATTTGTGTAAAATCTCAAATATTTAAACAAGATAAAGCTATTCCTAATTCAATAACTATGAATTGTCCAAACTTCTAAAGCCCAACAAGTAATTTCATAAAAACAATCTTATTATACTACCAAAAATCTTTGTATAAACGACAAAGTACAAGTCTCTATTTTGGCTAGTTAATAGTTGTCACAAATTACATTCAATAATGCTTTCAAAAAATTTGAAAATTTCTGAATTGACGTACCAAAGCAATACAATTTAAAACAATGAAGCTATTTCAATCATCTCAAAATACCAAAGAATTTCCTAAATTCTCTATACTCAAAATAGACAATTTCATTAAGACATTACTATTAAATTGTTATTGAGGCTTTTCAACAACATAAGCTCTTTTATGGCAAATCTTAATATGAGTCTAATATTGCACAAAAACAAAGCTATAAAAGCAACTTAGAAAAAATCCCAAAATTAAATGCCAACCACGATACTACCTAAACTATTAGTTAAGTAATTAAAACAAAATGGGAAGAAATGAACTCACAAAATTGAAACAAAGTAGCCGAATTAATGTCTTTAGCAAGCTATCTTACAAGTAATCTTTAATTATCTTTTCCAAATTCTTCTTTTCAAAAAAGATGCTCCTTAACTCTACCCTTGAAGCCCTTTTATAGTGACTTTAGGTAGTTATAATAATCATAAAAAGTTAAGGGTATTGCAAATATCTAAGGAGATGAATTAATAACCACCTTAGAAGTTACAACTTTCATAGGAATTTATTAGAAATTTAAGCTATGATGACCAAGTGTTTTCTTGGTAACAAATATCATGGAGATTACTATGGGAAGTTATAAAAATTAGAGAAATACATACCATAGTTGGTGAGTGTCTTTTTAGTAATGGTAAAAATATCATGAAGGTTTTTTAATTTTAATTGTAACCATCATAGAAAGTTACAATTTCCATACAAATAAAAGTCACAGCCAAAAGTCTTCTCCATATAATAAGTTGTACAAATATCCTGTAAATTCTTCTTCTCCATTTTTAATTCGAAGTGATTGAGTGTTTATTTAAGTAGAACCATATAAACATATGATTAGCGAATCAAAGAGATCAAATGCTTAGACGAAGTCTTTAGGTACCTGTGTGTAGTATCTGTCCATCTTTCTTGTGCTTGAGACCGTGGATTGCTCTCTACTTGCCACCGACTTCTATCCGTCCAAATCATACTAATTCGGATTCCTGCTAAAATCTGGGCTCAACGAACCGCCATAAGCCTTGGAATGGTGCTGATATATCGTTGCTCCCATGGCTGCCCACATGCCGATCTCAGTCAAACTATACACGTCGACTACCACCGCAGAGCAAAATCTTGCCACTGCGTCCGGTGGTGTTGCTGTGTAGCGCTTTGCGTTCTGTTGCTGCCGCTGCTCTTGTGTTTTTTGTTTTATCTTCCTCTGCTATCGTCGTGAATTCAGGAGCAGTCTGTTGCGTAAACGCAGGAACAAGGACTTTATTTTTGCCGTGTGCTGCCAATGAGGATTCATAGACTGCCGCGTTGCTGCTTGATGCCAAGGATGCCCTCTTCAAAATTCGTTACAGCTATAGTAGGAGCAGCAGCGGTTAGAGCATGACTATCTGGAGTCCACGATTGGGGCTTTCATTCATGACGAAATATAAACAGGATTTCTGCTTGTGTCCCTTCCTTGGCTTTCTTTGCGGTTGCAAAACATGAAAATATTTGAATGTGTGAATGAGATCGATATCGTTAGTCAGATTCTCCATTGATACGACGACGCTGCCAAGAAGATTGCTACACAGAGAGCTTTGCTGCTGCCATCCGTGAACCTGTAACAGGAGTAGGAACAAAATCTTCATCTTGAAAACATCATAGGTTCAATCGTTGAAGACCCACACAGTGCTGCTGTCTTGGCTTCTAGTAACGTCCAATTTTTAGGACAGAGGAGTGACGATTATCGTCAGGCTAAAGACATAGGTGTAAAGATTCCCTCGGATACAGCGAAATCTTCCAAACCTGGAAAAGAGGCCACTGCCAAATCTAAAGGAAAATTGCATATCAAGGTAAAGTTGTCTTGGTTTTTGATGGAATTCCTCCTCTGATCTCCACAGGGTTTTCCTGTCTAATGAAGTTCGAGAAAACCCATCATTGTGTGCATCAAAGCAAGCTAAAACAACCAAGACAGAAGCACAAGCTCTATCCAGATCGTTGCTAATTGAAAAGACAAAAAGTGAAAAGCCTAAGCCTGTCTTTTTGGCAAAGAGCACAACCAAGTCATCTGCCAAGCAGGAGAGAGAGAAACAGGATAGAAAGAGGGTACCTGTTGCAATAACTAAGAAACAGAAATTAGAGACCCTTTCTCTCCAAGCTTCTTTCAGCTTGAAAACACAGGGATCTGAGAAAGCTGATATTACTGTTCCCCAGCCCTATGCTCTAGAAACAGGCATGCGTGCATCATCCATCGTGGAAAATCTTGGAGACATGGAAATAGTAAAGCGTGCCTTCAAGACCTTTCACCATAGCTTTTATTTAAATAAAATCCCAACATTACTTTATAAATTGTGCGCCATAAGATGGTCTAAATGTGATTTGTGATGACGAGTTATGTAAGCATATCCTACCTTATTTTTGTTTGCCCATTCACATCATGATCTCATAGGTGTGATAATATTTCTCAAGTATTTTCAAGGATTGTATTTATCATTATTTTTGCACTGGTAGTATGATACCTTGGGGACTTTTTCTTTTTCTTCTGAGAAAATATTCGGGAGTATATTACTGAACAAATATAGTACAGGAAAATTACAAACTATGGATCATCAACAATGGCCCTCATTGGGTGGGGAAAAGTCCCAAGCGACAAACCAATCCGACACCTCAACAGTCAAGCCAAAACCACAAACATCCCAAAAAACCCAACAAACGCTTTTGTGTGGGAAAGAAGGGGGGGGGCTTTGACAAGGACGGAGGGTGGCACCACCCACCCTTCAGGGGGACGTGCCAGAGACAGTGCAGGAAAGGGAAAAAGACGAAAACAGGTGACAACCAGAGGGGGTGCAGGTCCGAAGCAACACCCCCCCTAGGGGTTCGTCGACAACTGATGGCGGCACAGTGTGGGCGCTCCAGCTCATGAAGGATATCGAACGTGTTTCGCTAATCCTCCGTGTCTACGAAACTGGTGGCCTGCTCGATACCTTGCATGGCTGACTCCCGCTTGTTCTGGTCAGCCAGCGAAGTTCCCCCACCAGGATGGAAACGCACCAAGGTCCAGTGGATGTGGCACCTGAGCTCACCCCAGGAGCTATCGCAGCTGATGCCTAGGATGAGGTAAGGGCACCGCCCCCCTCTAAGCCATTGTCGAGCACTGTGCTCGTGTGCCCGATCAAGCTATCGTTTTTGTTGCTCCTCTTCCTCTTGCATGCGGTCCTGTTCTGCCCGCTCAACCTCTTCATGCTCCCTTTGGGCAGCTTCCTCCTGTAGCAGTTCCTCCTGCACTTGGGCCCGGATCTCATCCACTAACCGGGCATGGGCAACATCGGCCATGAGGTCTTCCTGCCTCACCCTCTCCTGCTCCTGTTCGTAAAATTGGGCCTCCAGTCGGCCCGTGCCTGCACAAGGGCTTCATGTCATTTGGCCTTCCATTCTTGTCATTCAACCTCCCACGCTTCGGTTGCGGCCCTCTGTGTGGCCTGCCGCAACTCCTCTTCCCAATTCATGTTGTGTCCGGAGGTCTCAGGTGAGGGGGACTTCGACCCGACGAGGTTGGCAAGGGGGCACCGTTCCCGTTGGGTATGCCGCTTCCACGTGAAGGTCGATGCCGGCAGGGACTAGCGGTTCCCCTGGTTGGTCGAAGCCATAGGGCCAGCAGGGGGGCACCTTGGGATGACAACGGGTTCCCCCCCCCCCCCCCCTCTGCCCCCTACCACAAGGCTAAGATTAACCCCGAATGGTGGCCGCATCGTTTAAGTTGAAGTTCCACCAAGAAAAAATGGGGGAGGTTAACCTGGCAACCAAATTTTAGGCAACGAAGAAACGCAAAGTGTATGCCTTGGAGCTTGGAGCCATTGCCAGATTGGACAAAACATCTATCCACCAGATCTGCCGCATGGGCCTAGAGATAGGGCAAAGAAGATCTGGGCACCTGTCGGCTTTGTGTGCATGGCACGGGCCCTTCAAAAAATAATTCCGTGTCCTGCAGACCATGTGTGGAAGGTAAGATTACCTCATTGGCAACTTGGGTCCCCAGACAGTTGGCGATTGAGGATTCCGTGATGGTAACCTCACACCCTCGGAAATAGGTCTGGTCATTGCGCTAGTTAGCGAAGAACGCATCGTCAGCCAGATCTGGGTCCCTCACCAACCGCTATAGGGGGTCACACCAGCCGCACTGTGTCACCATCTGCCAGAGTTCTTCATCCTCCTGAAACGCGGTGTAGTCCGATTCAAACGTCAGCGTGACTTCCATTGCCGCCTCGATTTCTTTCCATGTGGGGAGAGCTTGGAAAACCAGCCACTAGGGGGTAGCCTGACCTGGTGAAAAACAGTGAGGTTTCTTACTTTCCACACTACCCATAAAAGTAGCGTGGCCCAAGGATAGCTGGTGAGGCACATCGGGGGGTCTCCCCTGCTACGAGCCACGTGGCACGCATGTATGTGCAGTCAGAAATGAAGTGCTAGACTGTCTCAGGTTCAGCGCCGCACTGGGGACAGGTGTCGTCCTGAATGAGGTCACGTCTGCATAGAAAAGCATGCACTGGCAACGTGTCTTGCTGCATTAACCAGAGGAAGATTTTGATCTTCTCAAGGAGCCGCCCCCTCCAAATCTGCTACTAGTTGACCCCCTACGGGTACTTGGCCATCAGCAACTTGCACGACTCGAGGTCCAACCATCCCAGTGTCTACATCGCCTGCGCGTGTCGGCAAAGCACCTACCAAGGCCTAGAATCTCGCACCCCCGTCTCCCAACATCGATACTTCGCATTCATGATGCAGATCCACTGGATCGACTCCCCACGTGGATGCGTAAAATGAAGCATCATACGTTGCTGCCCAAGCATCAGTTCATCTTCAAAAGACGAGATGCCCAACCCCTCACGTTACGGGGGCACGCAACCCATTCCCAGTTTACCAAGTGGATTTTGCCCCCTTGCCCTCCTTCCAAATGAAGCTCCTAACCAGCATGTTGATCATGTTAATGATGACGTTTGAGGGGGTGGCCATGGCCACCACAAACCGGGTAACTGCCGTGAGGATCCCCGTCACCACAAGCAGTCGCCCTTTTCGAGTCAAAAAACGATTTGCCCAGTGGCCCATTTTTCTTTCAACTTTCTCAATCAGTGGTCCCCACGACATGCTCCACCCCCATTGGTAGAGTGGAATGCCCAGGTATATGTCTTTGCCCATTCTGGGTAGGATATTTAGGACTTGCACCACTCGATTTTTAATCTGTTCATCCACATTAACAAAATAAGCTAAAGACTTAGCCCTATTAATCTCCAGCCCTAAATCAGCTGCCAATCGGGACAAAGTGATGTTGTTGCATCGTGCTTGTGGGACCCCCGCCTGACTAAGCAGCATTGTGTCATCCACATAGTGTTCAACCTGACATTCCACCCTGGCAATGTCCAAGCCGTCCACCCCCGATGTGCTACAATAGTTTTGCATTAGACCCATAGCAATGATGAATAGTAGGGGCGAAAGTGGGTCCCCTTGCCGTAACGTCCTCCCTGATGAGGAGAGACCCCACAGTTGTCCCCCCATGTCGAAAGAGAAACTGGCAGATGACTACATGTGAATGCAAAGCTGGATGAACTGTTGGTCAAAGCCTTTCTGTTGCATAATGGAAGTCAGGGCTTCCCAGCTGAGCATGTCGTATGCCTTGGTAATGTTGAGTTTGAGACAAAGCCTAGGGAAACCTGTAGTTCGAAGTGAGTGGAGCACCTTTGGCATGAGGAGAACCTAATCCTAGAGGGTTCGGCCCTGCACGAATCCTGCTTGGTTAATTCCCACAAGTTTAGGCATAAGTGGCACAAGCCTATGCACAAGCAATTTGGAGAAGATCCGAATAAGCACGTTGCAGACTCCGATAGGGCGAAAGTGTTCTGGGTGGTGTGCGTCTAATTGTTTTGGGATGCACACAATTTGGGAGCAATTGAGCTTCCTTCGAACCTACCTCTTGGCCAACATAAGATTGAATGTGTCTAGGATATTGGATTCCACAATATCCATGAATGTCTTAAAGAACTCAAGGCTCCAACTGTCAGGACTAGGTGCCTTCCCTCCCGGCATGCTGTTGATGGTGGCAATGAGTTCCTGCCATGAAAAGGGGACCAACAACCACGTGTTGTCCTCCTCATTCAGCACCTATGCCACCTAGACCGAGATGGGCTTGGTAGATCACTTGGCCTAGATCCTCCCCCAGTATTGAGTCAGCTCTCTTACGATTTGCTGCAGGTCATCAATAATCTCCCCATCCTAGTTGTGTAGACATCATGGCTGGTCCCATCCACATGTCTTAGCGATGGCAAAGAAAACGTTTGTTTGTCTATCCCCTTCTCGAAGCCATCTGACCCGGGATCGGTATCGCCAGTATGTCTCCTCTTCCAAGTCAAGGCTTTGAAGCTATTGTAGAATGTGCTGCTCCTCCTCGTGCAAGTCCTCCCTAGCCTCTTGTTTGGCCTAGATCTAACCAAGTTGATCCCGGAGCGTCCTTTGACCCATCCTAAAGGAGAATTTATCCTCCACTAGGAGGGCCCATATGGTCTAGTTTAGTTGAAGCAAAGCCTCCTTTAGGAAGTTTCGGGGGCCACCTTGGCCTAGCTGGTAATATGCCCAAATGTCCTCAACCAATGGTCTCAACCATGGCTTAGATAACCAGGTGGCCTTAAAATGGAAGGATCGTGGGGCCCGAGGCTTTTTCGGCCCGAGCGAACAAACCAGGGAGTAATGATCTGAGGCAACTTTTTCTTGCCTCGAAACATGCACAGTAGAATGGAGGAGGAGGTCGGAGCTGATGCATACCTGATCAATTTGAGAGAGGACGTGGTCCGGGCCTTTCCTCCAATTGCTCCATGTGAACTGGTAGTTGTCAATAGGTAGGTCCACCAGGGAGTGGACCAATAGAAAATCTTGAAACTCTTGAGTGCCCGGGGGCCAACCCCCCAGACTTCTCCCACGAGTATAGGCATTGGTTGAAGTTCCCCACAACCATCCATGATTGGTGGTCTAGCACTAGTGCCACCACACGGTTCATCTCTTACAACCGCTGCTCCGAATTCTAAGCCTCGTAGAAGTTGGTCAACCAAATCCCCTGGGAGGGGATCTGGATGGTCATGGCCCATTGTGATGTATCCACAAGCATCATGGCATAGTGAGCCAAAATAGCAAGGCCACTTGCCCAACCTAAGCAGGGGTGCACGTGGGTATTCTAGCCCTCCCATTGGAGAAGGTGTGATTCCATCTCTTACAATTTGGTCTCTTGGAGACAAACAATGTCACAATCTTCATCCCAGACAATTCTGTGTAGGGTATTTCTTTTATAGGGGGTACCCTGCCCCCTACAGTTTCAGCTGAAAATCTTCATGTGTGTCCGAAGGTGCGACGCTGGTAGACCTCCTAGAGGATCTGCTGCAGTTCCAAATCAATATTCTGTTGAGCTTGTCTACCCCTAGATCAACTCTCACTCGGTTGTCTAGGTCGGCTCTCCCCATCCCGCACCATGGGGCTACACCTGGAGTCCTCGGGCGCGAGTTCCTTCTCCTGCAATCGATGGGTCCTGGTGCTCCCCCTAACCACATTCACCCATTCGCCCAGGTGGGGGAGCTCTATCCCAAGCCCCGTGGGGTTGACAGATAATGGAGACGGGGGGGTTCAGGGGGGGTCAGCGGTGGTGGTGTGGGTTGGTTGTGGGGGGGACGAAGGACCATCGCAGTGGGGAAAGGCTTGGTGGAGGGGGGGTGGGGGGTGGGGGGTGTGGCTTGTATTGGATGGGGGGCTTGTGGGGGAGCATCGGAGGAGAAGAGGGGAAGGGTTTGTATGGGGACGGGGGGCGGTAGTGGGGAGGTGGCTTGCAATCGAGGGGACTGTGTGAGGGGGGGCAAGAGAGGGAGGCAAGGGGGGTTTCTTGGGGGTGCTTTGGGGGGGTAGTTGGTAGGATGATGGGTGGGTCAATGGGTGCAGTCGTCCCTTATGACCCATTGTGACCTAGACACCACCCTTGAACAGCTTCTTGGCTTGGTCTCGTGGCCGTAGTGGCCACGTCCTCTGAATTTGACAGTCCTCCTCCTGGTGTCTGGGCTTCCCACAACACACATAGCCATTGGTCTTGCCTTCTTGGGTCGTCATTCTATGTTTAAGGCCTAGCTCAACTTCCAGGTTCTCAAACTCAACTTGAAGGCTTTCCTTCCCACCAGGGACTTCCAACACAACTTCCCAGATGAGGTCCTTGTCCAATAGTCTACGCCAGACGCAGAAGCGGGCGAACCCCATCCACTCCATAGATTGTGTAACACAATCGAAGGCAATGAAGTCTCCAAAGAACCCCACGATTTTCTTTAGGAACTCCAAGTTCCATAGTTCCCATAGGATCCCGGAGACCCGCATCAATACCGGGGCCC
Source organism: Gnetum montanum (assembly GCA_015680685.1). Lineage (NCBI taxonomy): Eukaryota > Viridiplantae > Streptophyta > Gnetopsida > Gnetales > Gnetaceae > Gnetum > Gnetum montanum. The sequence continues at coordinate 289,259 of MNCI01001898.1, forward strand.
AGGCAAACAGGTCGAGCTCACGATGGGCCTTAGGGCACCATGGGGTCAAAGCTAGCCCTTAAGCCCCATAAAACCACAAGCCTCCAAGCAGCACCAAGTCTCTAGCTTGTTGAGATGGGAATATGAACAGGATTAGGTCCTCGGATAAACTCTGAACACCCACCAATCCAACCTTCCATTGCTCTTGTTCCCATCGGCAAATTAAGTCCAGCCGCGGGCGGGCACCCCGAGAGACAAAGTGACCAATGAGATTCTGTTGCATGGTTCAGACTCCCTCTAGCAGGGGCTTGTTAATCTGGAGGAGTAGGGTATGGTCAGCCTGGGAGGTGGCCTCAATGTTTCCACCAAGCGCATGCCTCCCATCTTCCCTATGGGCCATCCCATCACATTTACCTGTTCCCCCATTCGTCTGAACCTCCATCCCTCCATTCCTCTGACCCTCATCGCCTTTGCCCTCTGGTGCTTCAATGGTTACCTTTTGTTCCTGCATTTTGATTCCTGCCTACGAATTCTCCTGCGGGTGCTCCTACGGCTTTCCCTGTTGCTTCTCACACTCCATCTTTTTCTATTTGGCCATCCACTAAATTTTTCAGCTCTATACCTTAGGGACTTACTTCACTTTTAGCATTCTTTTCAACTCACCATGTTAGGGTGATTACGATCAAAGCTTTGTAAACTAAGGAGGGCTAAGGTTGAACAATCTCAAGTCTCCATTTGTGGATCTTTGTGAAAATCACTAGTTCTTAAGGAGGACAAAGGAGGAGAGCTTAGATCTCTTAATTCAAAATCGGCTTTGAAAAGATCTCCACCTAGAAGTAGATTAGGAGGCAAGTAGTCATGTTCTTGATCTTTTTGGGTCAAGCACATGCATAGTAGGTAACTGAATAAGTGCTAGAAGAGCTAGCAAAAGATGAAGATGTTGAGCCTAATAACATCCAAAAAGGCATGGGTGCATACAATTTTTAGTAGTAATCAATTTACAAAGAAAAGAACTATCATCCATTCTTGAAGCTTAATCATTCTGAGCTCAAGGAGTCACTGTAGCAGAAGAGCTTCTATGAGTACATTACCTAGTCCTTCCCTTGGTACCAACATGAGGTAGAAGAATTCTACCAAAAGCTTACAGCAGATGGTGCCATGACTTTTGTTGAAGAGATGTTTATGTCTATTTCTACATGGTCAATCTCTAGGGCTACAGGATTTTCAAATGAGCTATTAAATAACTATTGGCCATGAACTTACAAGACTAAGCCCAAGCTGAGGTCAAAGATCATATTCGTGGCCTTAGACATGGACAAAGTAGAGGTGCAGATGTCCAAACTTCCCTTGATTCAAAATGCCATGTACAAAATTATCACACAACTTTTTTTCCCCAAAAAATGATCATTGGGTATCCTCACTTGGGGACCAAAAGTTATGGTAATGATGAAGGAAAAGTGTATCATCAACATCTCATTTTTTTCTCTCTAAGGCCCTAGTTTAGAAGATCAAGGATGTGACTAGAGATAAGAGGGAGATCTATGCCTTTTAAGGTTAATTTGAAAACTCTATGAACCAACAAGCATAGTCAATCTTGTAGGAAGATACCCCTTAATTATGGGAATGACAAACTAGAAAAATGTAATGATAATGGCTTCAAGGCCATGTCCAAAGGTTGTTGGGGTTGTACCTAATTTAGAGGATGATATGCCTTCTACAAAGGTGTTTTGTATTTTTTCTTTAGATGAGCTCCACTAGTGCCAAACAAGGATACCATCCGTGCCTCAAGCATCTTAGCATACATAGATGTAATGACCTAGTAGATATGTCTCTCAACCTCTTGGTTTCAACATTAAGCATAGCTAGGAACCCCTTCTTCATGATGATTTTTAACTTGTTATGCATGGTGAAGGTGAAGGATAGGCTACCACAATTAATATTGAGGGTTTGCAAGACCTTGACAGTAATTTCTTAGACATAATAAGAGCCATTATGGGTAGTAAAGCTATAAGGAAGGATCTCTTCTAGTTTCCTTCCTCTTGATAGATGATCCACCTATGGTCCATTATGATGCTTCTATTTAGCCACAAACTTAAGTTCCTTTATGAAGTATCTCCTCTTTACATTGATCGAGGCACAACATGCACAATGTCCAACATGTGGCAAAAGTGTTGTTGAGGAATATAGATAGTATGATGGAGACTGAACTCATTAAGGTACAAGCTAAGTTTAAAACTATATATGTTGATAGAACTTTTTATCTAAGGGATTTCTAGAGAAGTTAATGAATTGTGGTTTGCCAGGTGCTGATATCGGACCCTTGTTAACCAAGTGCTGATATCGGAGCCCTGTTATCGAAGCCTTGTTATTTGATGAGTCCCAATATTAGACCCCTATTATCGGACCCCCGATATCAGGGCTGCGTTAACTAGGTTGCGTGCCCCGTATACGTGGCTGGGTTGACACGGCCCTGTCGACACATCCACCCATGCTTCAACACGGCCCTGTTTACGCAAAGTCTATTTTTAGCTATAAATAAGTGCGCACCTGCTGCACTTAGGCATCTTTCGAGTAGTTGTAGCAAAGCCCTGGCAGTTTGTTTCCATAGGAGTTAGATTATTTTCCCAAGTGCATGCCCACGGTGCGATGCTTGTAATTGTACGGCACCTTTATTCGAGTGTGACATACTTGGACATGCACATGACTGGAAATAAAGATCGAGATTACTTCATCATTGCAGCATTCACTTAGTTTTAATTGTTTAATTGTTATTGTTAATTATCATTGTTATTTATTGTTTTCATAGTTATTTTAGCTATAAATAAGTGTACACCTACTGCACTTAGGCATCTTTTGAGTAGTTGTAGCGAAGCCATTTAGCCAAAGAGAATCGAACCCTATCAATGGAGGAGGTACATGCCATTTGTCAAAAGTCAGCTATTGAGATAAGCATGTGGCAAAATGAGGCTAAACGACATGAAAAGCTGAAGGAGCACTTCTGAGATCAGGTGGGAATGTACAAGCAGATCCTTGAGAAGGAGATCCATATTGCCAAGGCCCACACCAATGCTATCAGTGCTCAAGACACTGACTGGCGGTCCATATTGGACACATATGCCTTCGCCCACCAAGCGGAAGTTAAGAACTAGGACCTGTAGATTCAGGGTTTGATAGAATACATGGAGTTGGCAAATCTGAGACATGCCAATCTTGCCATGTTAATAGCAGGATGCCTGAGGATAGAGCTCGAGCAGCAGGTAGCAACCACCCACATCAAATTCAAAGCAAAATTTGCAGAACGCAAGAAGCTGTTCGAGAAACTGGAAGTTGCAAATTCTGAACTTGAGGTGGTGAAAGCCAGCTACCAAGGACAGAAAGGTGTCGCAATAGACTTGGCTCAACAGCTAGCAGATTTTCAAGAGTACAAGGATAAAGCCAGAGCCTATGAGGAGGAACGACGGGTGTTCACGGCTTGGTATGTTAAGGCCAATCAAATGTTTCCACAACTACCCTGTCCGTGGGAAGTGTCGACTTCGTCAAACATTGGAACATTAGCATGGACGGAACAAGACCCTAGGACCGAAGAAGAGAAGCTCCAGGCCATACTTCAACGTCATCAAGCCTCAAAACCTGGAGCACAAGACAAAGGGAAAGCACTAATGGAGGAGCCACCGCCACCTGGAACTACATGAGTTCCACCCATTTTTGTAGATATAGAACATCATTTGTGTTGTGTCTTCATTTTGTTTTCATTCCACACTGTGGCATAATCTCATTTCTTCCCATCTAATAATCCCATACCTATCCACTATGTAATCATGATAACTCAAGGACGAGTTCTCATTCAGTCATGGGGGTATGATGAGTCGTCATTTGGGGCGACCACGATATCGCATACCCGATATCATGGCCTATCGCAATGTCTATAAATAAGAGGCATCTTTCCCAGTTTTAGCCACTTAGATTTAGACCCTTAGCTAGACTCTTGTAGTTTTATCATTCCAGAGTTAGAATATTTTCCAGTGTATGCCCGCAGTGTGGTGGTTGTAATTGTACAGCATCCTTTATTCGAGTGTGACGTACTTGGACATGCACATGACCAACAATAAAGATCGAGATTACTTCATCATTGCAGCATTCACTTAGATTAATCATTTAATTAATTATTATTTACTACTTTCCTAGTTAATCTCTCTCACCCTTAACTCATGTTAAAACACATAATGAGTATGACTTGATTACGAGCACTTAAGTGTGACTACTTGGTAACCCAGTACCATACCTAGGATCTGCGCTTGATAATCCCAGTGGTAGTCATGCACGAAGTCCAAGGTGTGTACGGATAATCAAGGAATGGATGCTCATCGCACTTAGGCTAGATTAGATTCTCTTACCCTTTCTCTCTTAGCTTAGATAATATTACTTTCCATTGCCTTCAGGAGTAGCATT